>RJWM01045727.1:0-12669 GCA_004363535.1 Dasyprocta punctata
AATGTTATCCAGGAGGATTTCCTAGCTGCCAGCGGCTCGGGACGGCACCACCAGCCCGCCCACCCTCATGGCCTTCCCTCTCCACTGTCACTTCCTGCATGAATGAGGACAGGAGGAGGTAGGACTTGTCTTTTTAGTTCAGTGTAGCACAGATCAAGAAAAATTCTGTCTGGACTCAGTAAGGTGACTCACGGTGGCATGATAGGAGGACAGACTTGGAGCTCGGTGCAGTAACTAATAAGAACCCTCACAGAACTTTCGCTGGGAAAGAGGTGAGAATGTTTTACTTAATGAAGGGAGAAAACAAGCTAGGCTTAGAGAGTGTGCTATTCTGCCCACTATGGAAGCTGCTTCTGCGGCAGCGTCACAGGGACACCCTAAGCCCCTGGCACGGGCTTACAGAGCCCTCCTAGGAAGGAAAGGGCTCCCTCTCCCACAACTGCGGGCTGAGCTGCACTCAAGCAGTCTTCATAAGGTTGTGGCTTTCTTGTCTCTCTCTGCCATAAGAATAGCAAGTTCTAAACGGAGACTTCACTGGCCTAGATCTCAGAATGAAAAAGGCTCATGGAGCACAGCCCAGCAAAGCCACAGCTGTTCCACAGCCACCCATATGACACGAGCAAAATAGAAGATTGTTATTTTCTACACTAAGAATGTAGGGTTGTTTGTTACCACAGCCCAACCCAATGAAAGCTGACTAATACT
The DNA here is from genome assembly GCA_004363535.1 of Dasyprocta punctata. Classification (NCBI taxonomy): domain Eukaryota; kingdom Metazoa; phylum Chordata; class Mammalia; order Rodentia; family Dasyproctidae; genus Dasyprocta; species Dasyprocta punctata. The sequence goes on from RJWM01045727.1 coordinate 706, forward strand.
GAGACTCTGTTCAATTCAATGACCCACCTGTAGCCTAAATTTTATCATCTTATGGCCCTTGATGCCATCCATCCTGTTAATGATCAATCTATCCTTCAAAGGCTCCAAACCATAATTCTAGTCGGCCATGATTCTAAGGTTTACCTCAATTTAGATTTTGAATTTGCACTTAGAATGTACCTGTGTTGTCAGGTACTATGGGAGCCAGTGGTGTAAGAAATCAGGACCCCCTTCTGTGAGAACTTCCAATGGGTCACTTTGTGTATAGGGAAAGTTTTCACTTTACAAGGGAGGGCATGTCAGGGAGAAAGAAATTACAAGCTGAAGGAATCTGCCTCTCACAATGAAGTTCTGTTTTGTTTTAAGGCGAGTACAGTTACTATACAGTACTCTGTTACTGTAACACTTAGATCGTTAGACATTGAATTGAGTTTTTTAAGTAGTGAGAATGTTTTAGTTAATGAAGGGAGAAAACAAGCTAGGCTTAGAGAGTGTGCTATTCTTCCCACTATGGAAGCTGCTTCTGCGGCAGCATCACAGGGACACCCTAAGCCCCTGGCACGGGCTTGCAGAGCCCTCCTAGGAAGGAAAGGGCTCCCTCTCCCACGACTGCGGGCTAACTTACCTAAACAGCCACACTGTTGTAAAATTAGCACTGCAGTGAAGTTCATAAACTGTAAAACAATGGCGAGTGGGTCATTTTGAAGCCCAGGCTTCCGTGCCTCCAGTTTTACTTATTATTTTTTTTCCCCTGTTTCTGGTAATCAGACACAAGGAGTTTCCACAGAGCTACAGTCCCAGCCCTTTTTTTACTTTTTATTTTGAGTCATATGTGTCAGTTCGAGTGGAATGTCAACTTGATTGGCTTAGGAATCTACCCAGGGGACAGGTAGAGCAGCCTCCTCGGTGTGTCAGGGTGGGTCACTGAGGCACGGCCTTGAGTCCCTCATCCCATCCTCTCTAGCATTGCTCCCTGCCTGTTTCCCAGTCACCATAAACTAAGCACTTTGCTCCACCATGCCCTTGTGTCATGGTGCTCCTGCCTAGGAGCCAGCTGGCTGTGGACTGAATCCTCTTAAAATGTAAGCCAAATCAAACCTTTCCTCCATTAAACTATATGCATCGTGTATTGTGTGAAGCAACAGAATTTTGCTAAATCACTGAGTTGGCCAGACTGGGCATGAACTTTTTATTTTAAAATGAAAAAAGAATAAAAACAATGATACAGAATTTCAAAACAAAATAATAGATTAACATTTTGATCCTCCAATCTTAGCCTCACAAAGAGGTGGGATTCTACGCGTTGTGTCACCATATTGATATTTACCTCTACATGTTTTGTCCCTTAGTCTAAGATAGCCATTGCATGTTTAGGTTTTCTTACGATACAGCATTAATACTTTTGCTGGTATGATTTTAATGACCTATGCTTGACCCTGAACAAATGAAGGGAGATGATAGGCTTCCTGCCGCCGCATTAGTCCCAGTAAACTACCAGGTGCAGTGGTTTGTTCTAAAACAGGCTAAGGTCTCGGACAGCAATTTCTCAAGAATACTTCTTTCAGAGGTTCCACAATCAAGAATCTAAGGTGAAATCTAGAAGAGAAATGAGCAAGTGTTTATCACAAGGGTATAGATATACTTCTTCTTTAACATGGTTCAGATCAATATTTGAACTAGGTAATTTCAGTCTGTCCAGTCTTTCTGATATTACATTCAAGCAAGATGATACTGAAATGACAGTGTAGTCGCTGAGTTACCATGTGTTTTGCGATTCATAGCCCAAATCTGCACTCTGGGCTAATATTGTTTTCAAACCTAAATCAGTGAGTTTTTATTGGATGTATTTTCTAACTTGAAAACTGAACTTTGAAGAACACTATCTTTACATCTCTATCTTTCAGATGCATAATATTTTTTCTAAATCCACTCAATCCCCAGGTGTGCCAAACAACAGAAAGTTATTTACAGATTAAGATTTATTTCCTCTTGAGATAATTTAGTAAGTGTTAAAAATGCAATTAAGATACCAATATTTTGGAATCTGCAAATAAATTTGCAATCTGTGTGACAGTTAAGCCAGATTGTCAATTTAATTGTCTTGGAAACAGTGTAGGGGATTTGAAAGGCACACTTTCAGGTGCATCTGGCTGAGTCAGAGGCATAACCTTGGGTACTGTATCCTATCTTTGCCTGTTTTCTATGGCACAACTTCCAGCCAGCTTTGCTCCTCAGACACCATGAGATGAGTAGCTTTTCTCTGCCACACCATTCTGCCATGATGTTTATGCCTTTAAGTCAAAAGACCATGGAGTGAAATCTCTGAGTCTTAAATCTCAACTCCTTTAACTTGCGGATATTGGGTTCTGTATCTGGCCCCAGCAACAGGAAAGCTGACCAATAAACTGTACTTATTGGTCAGCTTTGTGCACAAGACTCCTTGTAAGCTTGTAAGCCTGTAAGCTTCCTCCAGATGAATAAACCCAGCCTGTTAAAAAGCTGGAAACATTTGCTTTCTCAAGGCTTTGTTCTCTTTGGCTAATGCTTGACCTTTGCAAAGCATCTTAAGTATCAAGGATATAAAAATATCCTGGCATTTACATAGCACCTCTCTGCCACTCTGTCCCAGAGTTCATTGTTAACAGAATTCTCAGAGGCATTTACTCATCAGTGTCTCCTTGAGACTTAATCTTATTTATTCTCATTTTCTTTATCAAGAATTTATATGCTTCTTTCCAGATTAATTTCGAACAACACAGTTCTAGTAATCCAGTTTCTTTATTTGCATCCCATACATAACTTAAGTAGAATCACATTCTTCAACATCTATTACCATTACCACACTTTCTTGTCTTTCTGTTAAATAAAGCTTAAAGGAAAATTCAGAGTTTTGCCTTAATCTTGACCATTTTTGGCACTGAACTATCCATATAAACTCAACATTTAGAAACAATCCCAAATAAAACAAATTAGTGCTCAACAGTGACCTGGAGTCAAAATGGCCCAAAAATGCTGAAAACACTCAGAAGGTCAGGAAGCTCAGTGCAAAACAAAAGGCCTGATACGACTAGATGAGGTTGTTAAAACCTAGCCTCAGTGGCATCAAACTAACGTTAGAAAAGGGGCAATAAAAAGTAGACTAACAGGAAACAAGGAAGAAATAAAAAGTTAATAGGGACAGCTTAAATGGTGGATTGCACAATAATAACTGAAATTTGCAGTCACTGGGTTAGAAAGTGCGTAGGAACTGACTGCCACGCCAAGGAGCCTTAATAAGCAGGAAAAGCTGTGCTCCTCAGAAACAGCAAGAACCGCTGCAAAAATCAGCAACTTTAACCAGCTGAAAACTGTGATGCACGACAATGTACAATCAAACCCTCAACACAATCACATTCTCTTTGTTAAGATGCACACCTGCATGCTGTAGTCAGGGGTTACAGGCAGAACAACTGCATACGGGACACAGAATCTATAATAAAACGGTCTTAGGATGGTCACCCAGAGTTAAACACAAGAAAGTGCAGGAAAATCTGTCCACAACACTAAGACCCAGGATATTCAGCCAAGGGCCTGGATCCCACAGCAATGTCCTTCATGAGTCCGGCTGAAGACCTGGAGCCCATGACAATGCCCGCACGAGTCCAACTGGAGGCCTAGAGCCCATGACAAGGGCTCATGCCAGTCTGTTTTATGGATCTGCACTGGGAGGGCCCAAATGTCAGCCATGGAAGCTAGAAAGTCTATGTGAGTGGGGTGAAGGAGCTATGCAGTAGGTTGAGTGTTCTACACTGGAGCCGAGAAGTCCTGCTCAAAATAAGGTGCAGGGGTACCCTGAAGAGTACCACAGCCATCCTCAGTGGCAACGAGGTCCCGAGCTCCTCCAACAATGAGAACAGTCAAATACGTGTCAGGAAGCCAGCATGACAAGCTTCTCCTGGAGATTAAACAGCACACATCTTCCCCTCAGGAGCCAGGAAGCAATGCTCAGTGAAAGGGCCAGAGCTCCCCTAAGGTGAGTCACAGCCCCTCTCAGTGACGAGGTCCCGAGCTCCTCTGATGATGATGGCCATATCCATACTGGGGAAGCCAGCATGACAAGCTCCTCCAGGAGAACCAATGGCTCCAAACAACAACACTTAAGAGAACCCACAATGCCCCACTCTTCCTCTCCACATTTCTATTTAAGCTGGCAACTTTCCTCAGGTGGGCCATCTACACTCAGTTTCATGCTGATTTAATTCAGCTGGTGTTAAGCTGACCACCAGTTTTTAATACATAAAACTGTAGTATCCCCAACAGTTAAAATGAAACTGTAATCACTGAGTTTACATTGTGATCACTACAAAAAAGTATCATGCTTACTTAAAAAATGCATTCTCTTCCTTTGAGGAATTTATAATCCAGCAAACAGGTAAAAACTCAAAAGAGAAATGTGCATAAGATACATACATAAGGTGTTTTAATTGTTTCTTAAAAATCAAAAACTATGGCAAAATGATTCTAAATGAGTAATTAAAGCACTTTTCTAGAAAATTTTCTTTATATGATAGAAAAACTAATTTATTACCCACAACATCAATTTAGAATTTTTCATTTTCATTTAGAATAGTTGGTTTACTTAAGTGAATTCTTGACCAACATGTAATAAACAGTCAGGCATCATACAAACCAAGACAAAATTATTCTGTGTTTAGATACACAGAGAAAATACAGTTTCCTATCTTATTATTTCTCATTCTTCCCAGAACTTTATAATCCGAGAGTTACAGAAAGTTTAAATTTGCCATTTTTAGTACGGTACTTATGTTTTCATCTAATTTAAGCCAATTTCTTTCTGTTCACAAATATTTACTCTTTTCATTTTCTTTGGGGTCATCTTTGCATGATAGCATCTGGGTATAAGAAGGGCTTTCCTGGCTTCTCAAGGCGGCAGAGGGAAATGTGTCCTGGGGTCTATTTGATGTATTTTAGCTCTTGGAAGCCACTGCCATGAAATGGCCTGATTGGATTGCTCACTGGGAGATACATGACAAAGAAGCAACTTCCACCCACTCAGCCGTGATCTGTGTTGCTATCATCCCGGGGCCCTGTACTCTAGAAACTTGGCCCATGTATAAAAATCCCTTCCTCTGTAGTCTTTTGACTCTAAGCCTAAGGCTCTCCAGTCCACTGCAAGTCTTAGCAACACCATACCTCATTTCCAGGGCACAGAGCGTGTCTGGCTCTCCTCATACCAAATGTGTCCCACAGGACTTCTCTTCTCCACCGTTCGCAGGTGCTCCCACCATCATGCCATCCCCTGGGTGTGCTGGAAGTAATCGTATGTGGAGTTTCTCCTGAAGACTCAAGGCCTCCCTTTGCCTCCAGTGCTGGGGAAGGGTGCCTAAATATTCATGATCTCCCCTTTCTTTACCTTGCCTGAAATCCCACAACACTAGAAGGGACAGGTTTCAAATTTTCCTTTTTGTATGTTATATTTTCTTCTCACTCACTTATGAGTGAAAGGAATATCTTTTGTATGTTTAAAGAGTAAACTTTATTATACATGTCCTCTAGGCCTAAAGTAATTTAGAAAATCATCTTTATATAAGTCAGTCAAGTCTACTGTTTCTGTGCAAATCTTATTTTGAATGGCAAGTGTACAATGTTAACATTTTTTCTTTAGATTTATAATACCCAATTCTCATCCCGATTCCTATTTTCAGCAAAGGGGTGTATCCAGTTTGGGAGGGAAGTGGTAATTCTTAAAGTACAATAGAAAAAAATTATATTAATTGAAAAACTCAAAACTCCTTCTCTAAATAAATATGGAAAACATGGTAAAGAAATGAAAGCTTAGAATTTAATGACTGATGAGTTTAGTATTCAGAGTTAGGAATTAGCAATGTTTGGATAATACTGATAAGAAAGGATTTCTTGAGTTGGAAAGCTTGAAATTTCTCTAAGAACCAGTCTGTTAGCTTTATTTCAGGATCTTTCTCTTGTCAAGTTCTCCTGAGTCCTCTCCTTTCCCTGCTACAGAATCCCTTTATCATTTTTTAGGAGATGATTCTAGCATATTATTGTTCGACTAATTTTTTCCTGGAGATAGTACTCCTCCCTCCTCGTTACTGTTCTATCTTCTCATTTTCCTCTTTTAGGTATTTATTTCTCTTTGTCTTTCATCATAACAATTGTCAGAAGTGAATCTTACTATGACTTCCTATAGTTCAGTCTCTTAGCTCCTTCTCACACACACACACACACACACACACACACACACACACTTTGTCAATTTCCAACATTGTACCATGAATTGAATTATATTTCAACAATAACAATTTACTTATAAAATAATTGTACTTTCACAAATTTGCCCATGAAACTAGACTTAACCATTTTATTCTAGTTCCCCTTTAGATACTCTCATTAACAAAATACACCCACACACACACACACACACACACACACACACACACAGCATCATTAACATTTGCACTGAAGCTTTGGTCAAGGACATATGTCAATGGTTTGATCAAGGTCAAATTTTAACCACTTCTAGGGGTCCTTCCCCCAAAATCTTCTCAACAGCTCCTAGAAATCTACCATGTACAGGAGAGAGTACATGAATGTGGGTATCTCATTCTCTAGACCTAAAGTAAAATCACAGGTCTACAAAATTGCTGTATGTAATTTTATCTTACTTCTTAACTACTCTCATCATAATAAAGAAACATACAAATGTATGTTAGTGACCAATGTGTCATGTGCTATATCATACATGTTACATGAATGTATCAGTCAGTTCTTACTAGAGAATTAGATTTAATGCAAGATATACTAATACATAAGAATTCACCAGGTTGGTTTACAGTGGCTGCCCACAGAGTCAGATATAGAAGAGTGCAAAAGCACTGTCTTTGGGCTGGAGATCCAAAGGATCTACTTGAATGCCCGGAGCCCATTGCAGTGTCCCATACAAGCCTGCATCAGGAAGTTGAAGGGTGTGTGCTGGAAGGCTGAAGGCTCTGTGTGCAAAGGCTGAAGAGTCTACACTGGAAGCCAGGAGATGACCTCCAAGGTGATGGTGAAGACTGAGCTCCTCCACAGAAAGAAGCAAGCCTCCCTTCTTCATTTCTTTTTTATTCCATTCAGGCAACAAGCCTACTGGTTGGTGCCACTCAGTCTCATGCTGGGTCCTCTGTCTTCAGGAACCTTCAGCCCCACCCAGAACTATGCTGATCCAATTTAGTTGGGTGTTTCTTACTCAAGTTGACACAATCAGTTAACTATCACAACCCACCCCTTGTCAATTTGGCATCCAGAGACCATTCCTCAAACCATAGTCTCCAGATACAAAGCCAAATTCATAATTACACCTAATAAGTTGCAACTATCCTGTGCGCAGATGGAAATGTACTGATTCCTCCCAACAGAAGTTGTTTTTGGGTGATGCTTACTCCCAACATTTCATAACTCACACATTAACAATACTTAAGAATGAATATTTAACCTATAAACATTATATTACATAGGAAGCATATTAGGAGAGAACTATTATAATTACAATCCTCATTTCTAAAAATGATTATGGGGTTATAGTTGGTATTTAGAACTACATTTTTTGTTAAGGGAAGAAAGGTTTAGTTTTTATAGGTTTCAGTCCATAATGAGTTGGCTCCCAAGCACATAGCAGAGGGCAACCACTCATGGAGGTGGAAGATGAGAAAGCAAGCAACAGGTTTGCTTTGTTTTGTTTTTTAGATAGGGACTCACTATGTAGTTCAATCTGGCCTTGAACTTGCGGATGTATTCCAGGCTGGCCTTAAACTTGTAGTGATCCCTCTGCCTCAGCCTACCAAGTGCTGGAATTACAAGCATGTACAATCACACCTGGCTAGAACTATCTTCTTCTGCTACCCATTCTGTATTCCCTTGGCCTTCAGCAAGCACCTCAGCAGGTCTTGGTTCTTTCTCTGGTGGGATGCCTTATGCCTTCATTCCTGAAGGTTCTGGACCATTTGTTATCCTGCCTGGATTGAGTTGTAATTTCCCACTGATCTTAATAACCGGATGTAGTCATGCTAGAAAACGTCATGAGGAACCTCCTGTACTCCACATATATTCTTCCTTTCTTCCATTGTGAAGTAATAGTCCAATTTCCCTTTTGATACTCTGGGTCAGTCATGCATGCCAACACTGTAACTCTCTTTTTAGCTTATTTACTCAGAGGCATGAGGAGACCAAAATGTAGTCTTAGCTTCCAGTGCAGTGGAATCATTGGTGGGCTTCATGGTACAAGTCTTCCCTCCTCTGGAAGAATTCTATGCCAGTGGAACATAAGTTTGCAAGAACAAAAAGCAAAAATTTTGCTAGTGCATTACTAGAAGTAATTCCCGGACCTACGAATCCTGGCTATGGGAGGCACAGTGCCATGTAGTGGTTGCTGATTTGAAGCACATACAGCCTTTTGAAGAACCTTGCCCCAGCCCTGCAAGCCACTGCCACCTAGCTGGCACTGTAAATGCATCTCCAAAACATCATGCCACCTTTCTATTAATCCAGCCACTTCTGGATGGTAAAGAACAAGGTAACACTAGTGAATTCCATGAGCCTAAGCTCATTGCCTCAATGAATTATCCTGTTTAAATTCACAATAATTCTTGGGAAAAGTAAATGCAATATCCCCATTCTCAGAGGAGGAAACTGAAGCCCAAAGACGTTAAGAAAATTATCCAAAATCTTCAGCTCAGTACCATCTCTGTTTCTCCTCTGGAGAGCAGACATCACACCCTTAGTCCCAGTTTTCCACCACTGCTCCCCAAACACACCGCACGTATACAGCCGAATACTACAAAGGAAGCATCTGGACCCCTCTAAGCTTCAGTGCTCCTCTCGGGAGATGGGAATCTCTGTCGCATCATCATTTTTATCAACATTCTGAGTTTTAATTTATCTGAAAATTTAAACTCTTAAACCTATGTCTCTCATCCTTCTAGAAAGTAGTTGGGTGGAAAGTAGAACAGTGAACACTCCCAAAGATATCTGCCCCCAACCCTCTTCTAATCTGTGTATCTGTCAGATAATATCACAAAGAAGAATTAAGGTTGCAAACGGAATTAAAATTTCTAATCAGATAACCTTACAGTAAGGAAATTATCCTGATTTAGCCAGACAGTGCCAGCCCAATCATAAACTCACTTAAAAATGGAAGAGGAAGGGAGAAGAGAAGGTCAGGACAGGGCAATGTGAGGGCTCTGCCTGTTTCTACTGGCTTTAAAGATGGACACAGGCCAAGGAATGCAGGTGTCCACTTCAAGAGGCAAGGACACAAATTCATTCCTAAAACTTCCAAAACAAAGAATTCTGTCCTAACAACACGTTGGTGTCTTAGTTACTTTTTACTCGTTGCCAAGACAAAATACCTGACGCCCAAAATTAGGGAAGGAAAGGTTTATTCTTACAGTTTCTCAGGAGTTTCAGTCCATAAAGTTGGTTCCAAGGTGGCATGGGGCGACCGGGCTACAGTTCATGGCAGCTGCAAGCTGCAAGCCGCAAGCCGCACTGGCGAGAGAGAGTAAAAATGCGGAAGAGGAAGGAAGCGGAAGTGGAAGCAGAAGCCCCGCCTTCCCTTACACTGTATGTCGGCTCCACCCCTGGGCGGGTACAGCAAACCGAACACAAGCAAGAGCCAGACTTAGCCTCATCAAAAGTATGTGAGGACTTGGGGGGACATAGCATACCCAATACAGTTGGTATTGGGCCATAAATGTCCAACATTTTTACTTTCCCGGGGCTCCTCAAGTAAAGAGGAATGATTTGGGCTGCATGTAACATATATAATGTAGTTAATGTATGTAAGTAACAAAACTTCCATTTCAAAATATTTTATTTAACACAAAAAAAGGAAGACAACATAAAGGTAATATTGGGTGATATTTGACCTTGTTTTTGTGAGACTAATATATCAGGTGTCTAGTTGAGTGGAAGTGATTGCTCAAGTGTAATAATTAAATAAAAACTTACATGTCTGCTTAATAGTAGTAAGAGCCTGTCTTCACAGGCGCACACACACACACACACACCCCTATGAGTAGGTCGAAATACTATTATCAGTAGCCACTGTGTTTTGTTCTCCAAGTCACACAAGCCTATGTAATGTCTGATGCATGTGGTTTTCCATCTCAGGGGTCAACAGGAGGAGTCAGCTCTGCACCGGGCCCCACCCCTACTGGAGAGTCCAGTTGTTGCCCATGCAGCCAGCCATTGAGCATGTGCAGCTGAGTTATGAAAAACATTGCTATAGTCACATGATGATGTATAACGTTGTTAACAATTTATAGTCTGTGGGACCACAATGCTAGCTCCCACATAGCACATCAGCTATTAGGATTATTGATACTTATACTGGATTTCTAGCTTATAGAGTGCTAAGAAAATTAATTTCTTTTGTTTTGATGACTAAAATTTGTAATAACTATTTTTTGAGGTGGCTCTCACAATGTTACCCAGGCTGGCCTCAGTCTCAGGTGCTCAAGCAATCCTTCTGCCTCAGCGTTCTGAGTAGCTGACAATATACATATTAAAGGAAGCACAGAAAATGAATACACTGCGTGTCATAAGAAATACTCCTTAATTCCTCTGAAAATCAGTTTTCTCACTAGGAAATGGAGATAATAATGAGCCTATTCCTAGCCTTAAGTTGAATATTAACCAAAACCCTAACTTTAATTGGGTTCAAAATCTCCATCTAAATGAGCAAAAGCCAGTTAGTACTTCACCCCTAAAATGTTCCCATAGGCATCTCCTTGCTTAGAAGCTTTATTTATATTATGCTGCTATTGTCTGGCTCAGTACTTTGGTAATGAGGCTAGCACAGGGCTAAGCCTCAGGAAGTTAACTCCTTGCCCTTTTTCCTACCACAAAGATTTCAGTCTGCGTTTTACTTACCCAGGTTCAGGGGAGAACAAAGACTGCTGTGGGTCTGAGGAGCTGCGAAGCTCTTTGCAGGGTGAGTGGATGCTAACTTGAATGAAGGCACAGGCAGCTCAAAGGGAAGACTCTCACTGCCCGGAGTTTCTTTACAGGTTACAGATTTCACCCTGTGCCACCGGTACACTGACTTCCTTCCAGGGCCTTTCCCTGTTTCTTGCAGGAGAAAAAAAAAAGGCAAGGAAAAAACAAAATACAGTAGTTACCAATGTAATTTGAAGTCACCAAGAGACTTAACTGGGTGGATAAAATTAAACTTTAAACTTGTCCAGAGAGATTATGTTGTTAAAAACAGTAAGTAGAGCATAATTACATGCTTATTCTGTTATTTCTTGAGATTTTTCATTTTTCTCATTTTTGGCTTCCACCCCCAATTCCTCATATTCGGTTCCTTCAGGAATTGACCTGTGTGTGTAGGCACAGTTAGAATCCATACTCCATTCTCTCATCTGAAATACCAGTTTGACATCTTAGATGAATACCACCTGAATCATGAATTGAAAAGGAGAGAATTTTGCAGCATCCAAATAAAAAAGAAGGTGTGGAGCAAAGAGATTGGACGGAGGTTTCTCTGTAGGATCCAGACAAGATAAATTACAACACCACAAGCAATATCATTTCAAGAAAACTTGACGCACGAAAATCTAGATTTTCTTAATGTAATTCAGTAATTATTTATTCACTTTGCAACAGAATTCAGGTAGTGATTCTTGCAAACAGGCAACTCTCCTAATGTTTGTTTGCTTGCTTGTTTGTTTGTTTTGGTACTGGGGGTCTATCGGGGACCCGGCCTAGATCCCCAATCTCCTGAACGAGCGCACGGTGAAGGCTTAAATAAATGAGACAAGTGGTATGACTTTAGGGCTCCAGGAGGATCAAAGCCCCTGCAGAGCTCTTGACTCTGCAGCTGTCGTGAGGGCTAAGACAAAGACCTCTCTCCTTGCCCGTATTTATTATCAAAGTAGACAAAGAGAGGGGATACTGAGGAAAGCA
>RJWM01045728.1:0-12672 GCA_004363535.1 Dasyprocta punctata
CCGGGCACTGGGACCGACAGGTGCCCAGGGCTGAGCTGGCCTGGGTGGGGGACACGAAAGAGGGGCGGAGAGAAAGAAGACAGAGGCGCGCGCAGGTTCTGTACAGGAAGTCGGCTGATACATTTTAGTAACGGGCAACAGTGCAGGGGCCACAGGGAGAATAAGAGATCGAGAGCTGGGGTTTGGCGTAAATCTTACAAAGTGTATAAAGAATCTGTGTTTCTCTACAATAACAAAAACCAAAGGCTACAAGAGCGGTTGTATATACAAAACACGGAGATATTGCTTCACTTGCAAACAGGTTCCTGACCAGATGGGGCGACAAGACTGGGGGGCGCTGCGTGCGGGGCGGGCGGAGGGCGGTGCGCGTGCGCGTGCCGAGGGCTGGGGGCGCCGGGCCGAGGGTCCGCCCGCCCGCCCACCCGCCGGCTGGCCGGCGCCGGGGCTCCCTGGAGTCTGCCTGGAGGATAGGACGCTCGCGCTCGCGCTCCCGGGCTCGGACGAGGGCGGCCACAGAGCCGGGAGGGCCGTGGGGCGGCAGGCGAGGAGGGGCGTGCGCGCGCGCGGGCCGCGGGGCGTCACAGGTTCTGGCAGCACTGCAGCTTGTTGGGTTTCTGTCCGTCGGTGGTGGGGGGCACGCTGATGTCCACCACGTTGTTGCCGGGGGACTCGTCGTGGGCCGCGCGGTCGGCGATCTGCTTCTGTGACACGATGCGGTAGATTTCTGCAACGGGCGGCGCGGGAATGAGCAGGGCCGCCACGCTGACAGCGCTGGGCCCCGCCGCTCGCCCGGCTGCCAACACCTGAGACCCCGCAGCCCCGGGGTCAGTGGGAAGCCACGGGGCACCGGGAGGCCCAACCGGGAACCGGCAGGGGTCTCAGCTGCCACCCCACGCTGTGCCGCATCTGTCCACCTTTGGGTTTCACAAGCCAGGGCCCCACCCCCGCCCCGGCGCCCACCTGTGAGGATGTTCTTGAAGGCTTCCTCTACGTTGGTGGAATCCAAGGCTGAGGTCTCAATGAAGGACAGGTTGTTCTTTTCTGGAACAGAGCACACACCTGGCACCTGGCTGCCACTCACTCTCTGGGGCCCCTGCCCAGGCCCCCAACCCTGGGCACGGCAGGCGAGCACCAACCTGCAGGACCAAAGGTCCGCTCGGCGGGTGGGAGGCTGGCACTGTGGCCGTGTCCCTGGCACTGCAGGGACCAACCGCCTCCCGGTGCTTCTCTGAGCCTGCCTGGGTGCCACCCCCTGCCGCCCGCCCCTCACCTGCAAAGGCACGGGCCTCGTCAGTGGGCACAGCCCGCAGGTGGCGCAGGTCACTCTTGTTGCCCACCAGCATGATGACGATGTTGCTGTCCGCGTGGTCTCGCAGTTCCTTCAGCCAGCGCTCCACGTTCTCGTAGGTCAGGTGCTTGGCAATGTCATAGACCAGCAGCGCGCCCACCGCGCCTCGGTAGTACCTGTGGGCCGTGGTCCCACATGAGCTGCAGGCCAGTGGACAGAGCCTCGCGCCATGAGGCCCCGGCTCTGCCCCCAGGCCCTCAGCTCAGGGCTGGAGGAAGGAGCCTGGAGTCTGGGGTGGAGGAGCCCATGAGGTCATTTACCAAGTGGGACAGAGAAATAGGTGGGCACGAGTCCTGCAGCTCCGTGCAGGCCTGGCCTGGACCATGGAGGTGGACAGGGTCCCATCCACCCAGGGGACAAGGACCTGGGGAGGTGCCCGGAGGACACCAAGGGGACCAGCTGGGGGCTGGGAAGGGTCCAGAAAGCAGCAGCCTGTGTGTTGTTTGTTTTCTGCAGAAACGGGGATTGAACCCAGAGCCTTCACACTGAGCTACATTATTTCTCTTCGCAACAGGATCTCGCTGTGCACCAGCAAGGACCCCAGAGCCATGGAGGAGCCAAAGCTGGGTGCTGGTGTGCCTGAGGATCCCACAACTCTAGGGACTGGGGGGAGGGGTGGCCAGGGTGCCCCCCCCACTCCATTCCCTGGTCTCAGGAGCGCTCTTTCTTGCCCAACTCCTATACATCCCCAAAGGCCACGCAGCCCGGCCCGACACGCACGCAGAGGTGATGGCGCGGTAGCGCTCCTGGCCGGCTGTGTCCCAGATCTGAGCCTTGATGGTCTTGCCGTCCACCTGGATGCTGCGGGTGGCGAACTCCACGCCGATGGTGCTCTTGCTCTCCAGGTTGAACTCGTTGCGGGTGAAGCGCGACAGCAGGTTGCTCTTGCCCACACCAGAGTCCCCGATGAGCACCACTTGGGGGCGGGAGGAAGTTGAGGTGAGGATCTGTGAGGCCCCACACGGCCCTTCATCCTCCCCAAGAACCTCCGGCAGCAATGGAGATGCCGGGAGCTTCAGGTGTCTGCAGGCACCACGGTGACTGATGCAAAAGTGGCCAGAGTAGACGGGACAGCACCGCTGTCTGGCTCTGGTCCTCCAAGGAGGGCTGTCCTAGCTGGGGCCCGGGCACACACCGGGTGACCCCACAGGCAGGGTGGCTTGAGAGTGCCAACCCCGAGCCTGCACCTGCAGCGTGGGGGCTGGGCGGCCAGGAGCAGCCAGAGCAAACTCTGCAGCTGGGAGGCCTGGGGGTATCACCTGGCCTCTGAGGGCCAGCAGGGCAGGCATGGGCTGTCTCGGGAGGAAGAAGTGAGAGTGCGCGGGGTCAGGACCCAGCCAGCACGCAGCACACAGAAAGGGACACAGGTGAGCAGCTGTTATCATTGTTGTGGTTTTGTATGGAGCATGGGAAGGGTCAAAATCCCACAGCATTATTACTTGCGAAAGTCTGTACTGGTGCTTACAGTGACCAGCAGTGCAAAGTCACCGCCCGGTCATGTTTCCACCCACATCCAGCCCCAGCGCTGGCCTCTCCGGGAGGAACAGGAATGTGTCCTCTGGATGCAGTCCAGAAGGTGGTTTGACTTTGTTTTCAATGGTGCTGGGGATCGAACCCAGGAAGCACTGAGCTACATCCCCAGATGTTTTCATAATTAATTTTGAGGGCTGGAGGGTGTAGCTCAGGGGTACAATGCTTGCCCTACATGGGTGAGGACCTAGCTTCAAGACCCAATACCACAAAACACAACAAAACAAAGCAAAGCAAAATAAAACGCTCCAGGAGTGGGAACTATGAGGGGTGCACTGGGGGCTGGCTGTGTCGTGACAGGGGCGTGGGTTACACCAGCGGGCTCCGAGGTGAAAACACCCGAACTATGTGCCCATGTGTACTTTCCTGCCTGAATGCAACTGTGTGAAGAGTCGAGGCGCCTGTGTGTCTGGATTCCAGCTCTTTCTTCCTGCTGTCCCTGGGGAGGCCGCCACCCTGGTCACAGCGCAGCCGCCTCCCTCCCCAGCCCTGCTCTTTGCTCTCATCCCAAGTAAAGCCTGTTCACCCCACAGCCCCAAGAGGGCGACAGGAAACTCAGAAGTCAGCTCAGCTCGGGTCCTCCCTCTGCCCTCCCTCGGCACTCCAAGGCCCTCACTGGCCTAGGGTGAAAGCTCAAATCCTCCCCGGGACCCACAAGGCTCCACGCGACCTGCTACCAACCCCTCTCTGCCCTCACCCGGCCCACCCCTTCCAGAACTGGGGACTGAACCAGGACCTTTGCACTGAGCTACATCCCCAGCCCTTGTGGTTTTTATTTGCAGACAGGGTCTTGCTGAGTTGCCCAGGCTGGGCTGGAATTTCAGATCCTTCTGCCTCAGCTTCCCATCGTGTCTTGTTCCCCGCTGGATCCCCAGGCCCTGAGTGGCACACAGCTTGATACACAGCAGCACCAAATGACTGTCCAGTGAATAAACTAATTCCGAAGTGGCTGGCAGAGCTTCCCGGGCCCACCTCTCTGACACCCACACATACCTGGAAGATGGCGGGTCAGTCATCACCCTTGGGTCACAGGTAGGGACACAGCCAGACCAAGCAGCTCCCCCAAATCCAAACCAGAACCCCTCTGCACTGCTGCTTTAGACCCAAGACTAGTAAGACTGAGAGCAAAGGAGTCAGTGTGTTAAAATACTGTCTAGTGTGCATCAGCTACTAGACAACCCTCACACAGCCCACTGTACAGACGAGGAAACTGACGTTCCTATGGGGAATGAGCCCAAGGTGCACGGTGAGCAGGGAGACACGTTCACAGGTGCAGACCTACCTCCCTGCCCAACCACGTCACCAGGCAATGACACAGCCAGTGCCAGCTGCCTGGGAAGCACTCCAGGCAGCATGTGAACCCAGACCTTCAGGGCAAAGGCCTGAGATCTTTCACTCCCAAGCTGCATCCTCCCAGCTGTTCTCCCTGCGGCCCTAGCACGTGGCCCAGGCGTCGGTTCTGTCTCATGGAAAGCACTGAGGCCCCAGCTGCCCTGGCCAGGAATCTGGAGGCACACACACCTCTCCAGCTCCTCCTGCCTGGGTCATCCTGCAAACTCCTGCACACCCTTCTAGACGCCTCAGTTCAGGCCTCTCTGCTCCGCCCACACCAGCTGGCCTGGCCCACGGGACATCTGACAAGGCCACCATCCCTTTTATGACTGTGGATGCCAAGTTCAGAGAAAGATGGAGAGAGATGGGGCTGCACCAAGGCTGAGGCCTTCCAACTAAGAACCGGGTCCCAGGTCCCGGGGGCCGGGCTGGGCTGACCGGGAGATGCCATGCACACCGCCATCCGTCACCTCCTTGCCATAGTGGCCACAGAGCCTGGCCAGGGCCAGGGAGTTCTGTCCCCAGTTTTCATGTCCTTTAGAATGGAATAGGAAGCTGAAATGGTGGCACACGCCTGTAATCCCAGCACTCAGGAGGCTGAAGCAGGAGGACTGCAGTGAGTTTGAGGCCAGCCTGGGCTGCATAGCAAGATCCTATCTCAACAAGCAAACAAGAATGGAATGAGATGCTCGGGCCATGTTGGAGATCCCCCACAACCCCACTTTCTCCCCAGTCTTACCTCAGCTGTACAGTTTTGGGGCCCCAGCAGCCCTGCTCCACCCTGGCCAACAATCTCCATGTAACAGCCATGCAGGCCTCAGCTTCCAGGGCCCACCACCCTGGGACTCACACAGACCCTAAGCATTCCACTGCACTAGACCCAGAGTGGCCAAATCCCCAGCCCAAGGTCACCCAGAGGAACCAGTGGACCAGGGCAGGGTGAGGGCGAACCGCCACTGCCCAGATGAGTCGCAGGAAGCCCAGCTGCCTCAGCAGTCCCTGGCACGGGGCACCTGACGCAGAGAAGTGGCTAGCTGGGCAGCGGCCAGGCTGGCCCCGAGTGCAGGCTGGGCATGAAAATGGCATTGTCAGGAGCACAAACCATCTGCTGTCTTAGGGAAATAAAGGGCCCTTGAGGATACAGCCTCCAGCCTTTCCAGAGAAGTCGGTGGCTTCACTGGCTGGGAACTGGTCGCCCTGGACGGGCCATTTGGCTTGCAGAGCAGGCAAGCCCAGTTGGCAAAAATAGCATTGGTACCTCTTGGAAACCCTGAAGCTCTGTGAAGGGGGCTCCCCCCAGCCAGCCCTGGGGTGCTGCCTTGGGAAGTACTGCTGCTCTGCTCTGGGGTCAGGCAACAGAGCCAGGGCGCCGGCAGGGTTCCTGATGCTGTGTTTGGGTCCCAAAACAGCAGGCCTTGTGAGGCCCTTGTCCAGGTGGGGGAGGCACTGAGTTCCGGGGCTGGCCCATTCTGTGGGGGCCAGCATCAGTCTCTCCTCAAGCAGTGTGGACACAACCCAAAAGGCAAGACCCTGGGCCACTGCAGCCAGCTTCCCACGTGACCCAAGCCCTCGAGGACCAGGTGGGCACTGACCAGTCAGGAGCTCTGCGAGGGCCTCGGTGATCCATGGGGACACAAGGACTCACACCGTGGGTCCTGCAGCTCCATGTCCATCAGAAGAGAAGTCAGGGTGCCCTGGGGACCAATCAGTAGGCTGGGAAGATGGCCCCTGGCCGGCAGGGTACATGTGAAGATCTAGAATTAAGTGCAATAAACAGCCCCACTCTTGGGGAGAAGAAGAATGTTTGAAGAGGAAAACAAGAACATGTGACAGGCCACCCTGGGGACCTGCCGGCCTTGGCCACTGAGGTCAAGGGAGCCAGCGTGTGACGTGGCTGCCAAAAGAAGTGAGGCAGCAAGGGGCAGGACGGGCAGCCAGGTCCCAGCACCAACTGTGGCCCCGCCATGCCAGGGGCTCAGTCAGGGAGGACAACCAGAGCCCAGGGCAGGGAGCAGGGCAGGGGGCTCCTAACTGCTATCCTTCTGGCTTCTAGGGGGTTTCCCACAGGTGGCAAGCCCAGACAGCCACACAGTGCCAAGCTGGTGTTTGTTAACACTGCCAGTGCCATTACATTTTGGAAGCCACTCCATGTCGCAGGCCATTGCCTTGCCAGTGAAGGATGGACAGGCTATGGGGCCTCAGGCCTGGTATGGTGGAGCACAGCTGGCATCCCAGCACTCAGGAGGCTGAGACAGGAGGATTATTCCAAGTTCGAGGCCAGCCTGGGCTACACAGTGAGTTCCAGGCCAGCCAGAACTATACAGTGAGACCCTGTCTCAAAAAACAAAACAAAGAGGAAGGTACTGGCACATTCACATTTCTGGACAGACTCTGCCACATTAAAACAAGTAAATGTCACAGACGTGCCCTGTCTGCCTGATGGGTCTCTCCCTCCCTTCCTTTTTAATTTTCCAGCGCCAAAGACTGCTTTCTTTTTCTACTTAATGGAGGGGAAATCTGAGGGGACTTTAGGACACACACTGGAAGAGAACAAGAGGGGTCCCTGAATGACATACAAGTTGTGAAGCAGCGAACTAGGCCGATCACTTTGGGAAGGGCTGGGCCTGTGGCTCAGATGTTTGCTCCCGAGAAGCCGGTGAAGGTCAGCAGTGTGTGAAAGGAGGCCAGCAGTGTGTTTCCAGGAAGCAGGCCCCGGAGTCACGTCCCGGGAACCGCATTCTGCTCCGGGGCCCCTGACCCAGTAACTGCACTTCTGGGAATATGCATCAAAGAAATAACCCAAAGGGCAAAGAGAAGGCACAGTGAAAGCCGGTTATTTATAACAGCGGAAGGCTGAAAATAACAAGCAGGGGATGACCACAGAAACTGGAATGTGACAACAAGAGGGAAAGGTCCCCTGCTCTGACAGTGCCAGGACTCGGGAGCAGCTGCCTCAGTGAGGCCGAGAGGACAGGCACCTGTGCTACAGCAAGACTGGAGTCCAAGCCACCTGTCACCGCAGGACCTGGCCAGGGCATCCGTGGGGCTGAGGCACAGATGCGCCAAGAAGCCGGGAACCCCTACACATGTGTGGGTGACAAATTATAGAGGCCTGGACACGTGGAGGGAGCCTCACCAGGCCATGGCTGCCTGACCTCCCTGGGCTTCATGCGTGTCACTGGAGCCCCTGGTCACTTAGGCGAGGGCCATGGTGCCGGATGTGGATGGCGGGGCCTGAGCTGCCTATGTGCTGAGGAAGGAAAGAAGTGGGACCCAGATCCGGGACACAAACTCCCCAAACTCGCTTCCTCAGCTGTAAAGACCAGTGCTGGCCAGGATTCAATGCTGCCCTATAACATTTCCCAGTCTGTTTCCTAGTCTGTTCTGCCAAGAGAAGCCGGACACTATCGACCTCACAGGGCTGCAGTGAGGATTCAAAAGAGGCCGAATGGAAAGTGCTTGGAAAAGTGCAAATTCTGGGTCAGTGCTATCAAGAATGAAGACAACTGGTGCTACATAGACAGGCACCTCTTCACCTAATCCCGCATCAGCAAACACAATCTAAGGCTCCCCACTTACACACATTCCCGGCCCCGCCTCCATCGTCTGCCCCGCCCCGGGAGGCCCCGCCCCGCCCCCGCTGCGACTCCAATCAGGACTGCCCACATAAGAGCCCCGCCCCTAACACCCGGGCCCAACCCACCTCCTGGCCCAGCCCACAGCGGCGAGGCCCCGCCTCTAAGGGCCCCGCCCCCATTCCGAGTCGCGCTTTCAACCCAGCCCGGCCCGCCAAATCCCGGCGCGGCCCCGCCCCCTACGCAGGCCCCGCCTCTAACGGCCTCTCCCACCGTCCCGGACCCCACCCCCTCTAGGCTCCGGCCCCGCCTCAGCGCATCCCGGGTCTCAAGGCTTCTCTGGGTATCCTGCTTCTCACAGCTCTGCGCTCTAGGCGAACTGACAGCGCCTGGCCTGTCCCGGCCGTCCGGGCTGTCCGACCCGGCTGGCCTAAACCCCAGGCAGGCTCCGGTTTGGGCCTAGTCGCCTGGAGAATGACTGCGGCCTGTCTGTCCGTCGCCTCGCCACCGCACCCATGCCCGTCTGTGCCCTACTAGCCTCACCTTTGAATAGGTAGTCGTACTCGTCGTCCCGGGTCCCCATTGTCCTGGCGCTTCCGGCGGGATCGGCGACTCCGCAGCCCCACCACAAACACCCAACGGGGGCGGTGCCGGCGCCGCACAGAGCGGCCGTTTGGTGACCAATCAGCAGCGGAAGGAGTACCGACTGGCACCCACTCTAACCAATTAGAGGCAGAAGTAGAACTCCGGGGGTGGGTGTTTCCTGGGATCCACCCTCTTCGCCCTCGGTCTCACGGAGAAAGGCGGAAGGAATGCGGACCTTTTTGAAGTGACAGCCACTATAACCTATCAGAGGCAGGTTTAGGAAGGCGGGGCGGAAGACTGGAAGAATGAAGCGGATTGACGGAATGTGCAGCCAATAAGAGACTTGATTCTGTCCCTATCCTACTACAAGAGGACCTGTCCGAAAAGGGAAAAGGGACTACGTCCAGGTGATGTTACGCTAGTTAACGTCTCGGTGACGTCATAGGTCAGTCTGTGCAGTACTGGCGTCGCCCCCCAGTCCATCAATGACCATTTCCGGGGCCTCGGCTCTGAAAGGACGGGGCTTTCTTCTCTCTGTTGGAGTTTCCATCAGTACCCTAATGGCTTACTGTTTTACGCCCCTTTTCATGCAGGCAGGGACTAACCCTACCTGGATGAACACATCTGACTCAGTCCAGATTTTAACAAATATTTAAGGATGGGGGGTAGCTCAGGGGCAGAGCGTTTTCCTAGCATGTGAGGCCCTCGGTGAATCCCCAGTACTGCAAAAGGAGGAACGATGGAGGCATTTTCCAAAATAACCTCTCTCCTACAGACTTTGTAGCTTCTGGCATTAAAGCATGTATTTATTTTATATATTTAAAGTGCCCCGCAGCTACACAAATTAACCTATCCAGTCCCTTCCGTGGCTATCTTTGAGCATGCAAAATCTGCAGTCTTGGCAAATTTTCAGTGTATATTGCAGCGTTACTAACTACAAAGCATTATCGCTTTCTTGCTCCGGTGATCGGTTTAATTTCTGTCCCCTGTCAACAGAAAATCAGCCTGAGGAAGGCAAGGACTGTCTGTCTCAGTCATGGCTGCTAAATTAATACACGTTCTGTGATGACTATGCATTAAGCCTGAGTGCTGACAGTGCTTGTTACTGCTGCTTCCATCGCATCCCTGAGACGTCCATTGGCTTCTTTCCCCATATTCGCTCTTGTGTGTCCAGCTTCATGGAGCTGATGGTCAGGGGGCGGTGAGTCAGGCAGGAAGCGAGTGGTCAACCATGGAAGACACCCTGGAGGAAGTGGCGTTTCCACTCAGTCCTGAAAGAGGCGGAGTGGACCATGGCGGCAGCCAGGGTGGGTTGTTGGTTTCC
Organism: Dasyprocta punctata; assembly: GCA_004363535.1. NCBI lineage: Eukaryota > Metazoa > Chordata > Mammalia > Rodentia > Dasyproctidae > Dasyprocta > Dasyprocta punctata. The sequence continues at coordinate 9,695 of RJWM01045728.1, forward strand.
TGGTGGGACCAGGAAATTTGTATAGAACTGAAATTGATTTTACTCGTGGCTCTGTAGGTTGGAAAGTGCAAGAGCATGTGTTCTGGTGATAGCCTCTGCGCTATATCACACCAGGTGAGGGGGAATAAGGGGGTGAAGCCGGGCGTGGTGGCGCACGCCTTTAATCCCAGCACTCGGAAGGCTGAGGTAGGAGGAGCGTTGTGAGTTCGAGGCCGGCTTGGGCGACAATGTGAGCACAAGGCCGGCCTGAGCTACATAGTGCGACCCTGCCTCAAAAAACTAGGCCTGGGAGTTTGGCTTAAGCATCTGTCTGGCAGGCGCGAGGCTGAGTTCAATCCCCGCTGCCAAAAAAAAAAAAAAAAGGTGAGATGGGAAGTGAGTTTGCTTCTGCTTTTTTTTTTTTTTTTTTTTTTTTTTGGACTGAGGATTGAACTACTAAGCTACGTGCCCAGCCCTTCTTCTCATTTTGTATTTTGAGACAGGGTCAACCCCAAGTCTGAATTCAGATTTGCTGTCTTTCTCCTGCCTCAGCCTACCAGAGTGCTGGGATTACAGGTTTACACCACCACGCCTGGAGACCACAGAAACTTTTGGGGAACATTTCCAAACCATGGCAGGAAGGAGAAAATGGAGGGAAGCATATTTCAGGCTGAGGAAATTGCAAGTGAGAGAAACCTTCAAAGAGCCTGACAGGCCAGAAGGCCGTGGCGGGACTCACAGGGTGTGAGCTTAGGAAAGTCTTAAGACTGGGAGCTAGTGCGGCTAGGACCACGGTCAGCAAACTCCTGGGAAGCAGGCTTGAAGCCTTGAATATTCCCGTCCCTTCCCCCATTCCACCCCGTTAACCACTCTACTTCCTGCCCACTTTATAGCCAGGTGGAACAAGTCAGGGTCTCTATGTATTCCAGCCTGACCTCCATCTCACTATGTAGCCCAGGTTGGTGATCCTCCTGCTTCAGCCTCTCAAGTGCTAGAATTACAGACATGCAACACCATCCCCAGCTTTCTTCATCATTCTTTTTTTTTTTTTTTGTGGCACCGGGAATTGAACTCACAACCTCGCACCTGCCAGGCAGGCACTTAAGTCACTGAGCCAAACTCCCGGCCCTGATTTTTTTTTTTTTTTTTTTTTTTTTTTTGCGGCACCGGGGGTTGAACTCACAACCTCGTGCCTGCCAGGGCAGGCACTTAAGACACTGAGCCAAACTCCCAGCCCTGGTTTTTTGAGGCAGGGTTGCACTATGTAGCTCAGGTCGGCCTTGCGCTCGCGTTGTAGCCCAAGCCGGCCTCGAACTCACAACGCTTCTCCTACCTCAGCCTCCCGAGTGCTGGGATTAAAGGCGTGCGCCACCACACCCGGCTCCGGCCCTGGTTTTTTGAGGCAGGGTCGCACTATGTAGCTCAGGCTGGCCTTGTGCTTGTATTGTAGCCCAAGCTGGCCTCGAACTCACAATGTTCCTCCTACCTCAGCCTCCTGAGTGCTGGAATTGAAGGCGTGCACCACCACGCCCAGCTTCCTCGTCGTTCTTGTAGAAGGCATAAAACTGACCCAGGCATTCAAGTGATGCAAATCAAAACAATACTGAAATTCCACCTCACCCTGGAAAGAATAGCTATTATCAAAAAATCAACCACTAACAAATGCTGGAGGGGCTGTGGGGGAAAAGGAACTCTTCTCCATTGATGGTGGGAGTGCAGACTGGTGCAACCACTGTTTTGAAATCAGTGTGGTAACTCCTTGAAAAACTAGGATTGGAGGCCCCATTTGACCCAGCTATTGCCCTTCTGAGTATCTTCCTAGAAGAATTAAAAACATCGTACTGTAGTGATATACGTGCACCCATGCTTATAGCAGCACAATTTATAATAGCTAGATCTTAGAAGCAAACCAAATGCCCATCAACCAAAAAATGGATAAAAAGAGATGTGGTATTTTTATACAATGCAGTACTACTCAGCCATAAAGAAGGATAAACTTGAGACTTTTATAGGTCAATGGATGCAACTTGAGACCATACTCTTAAGTGAAATAAGTCAGACTTGCATGTGTAGACATTGTATTGTCTCTCTAGTGTGAGAAGCTGAAAGAAATTATATACATAGATAGATATTTAAGATAGTTATACTACTAATTTCTCTTAGTTGATTGAAAAGAAAGGTTTATGTTAATATTTGTACAATCAAATGCAGATATCTTGTACTCTGAGTAACTAATTTAAAGATAACAATACAAGGGTTCGGGACCCCGGAGGGTGGTCCGTGTTTAGTCCTGATCGGTGCCTGCGCCGTGCGGGCCAGGCAGGGGCCCCAGGAGGAGCCCCTCTCGTTCTCCTCCAAGGTCCTGCATTCTCTTTGTTATTTTCTTAATGGCTATTTTAGGGCTTACTTTGTATTTTATATACTGGCACCTACTTCAAATTTACACTACCTTAATAGCTTTGAGATATAGAATGTTATTTCTTCCCTCTTCCTGCTGTGTGCTATTATTGTTATACATATTATTTCATGTTAAAAGTCCCACAATGCATTATTTAATTACTACTTTATGTAATTTTATGTCCATTAAAGAAGCTGGCAAAAAAAAAATAAAGATAACAATACATAATGCATTAACCATTGTTATGTGCTAATTATATTGTTTTGCAACTTTGCTTTTTTTCCTGTCTCTCTTTAAGATAAAATTTAAAAGCCGGGGATTTAGCTCAGCAGCATAAGCACCTGGCTGGCAAGCGCGAGGTCATGAGTTCAATCTCAATACCAAACAAATAAATTAAATAAATAAATAAATAAATAAATAAATAAAATTATATTAAAAAGAAAAACTGACCCAGCAGCTAGGAGTGCAGCTAAATGACAGTATGATGCCTGAGGCCCTGGTCAAACCCCAGGACTACCCCAATCCCATCCATCCCCCCCCCCAAAAGAAAAGAAAAATTATCTTTACCCTGATGTCGCTCGTTTCCCGGTCACTGCCCACC
>RJWM01045729.1:0-12675 GCA_004363535.1 Dasyprocta punctata
AAAAAAAAAAAAAAAAAAAAAAAAAAAAAAAAAAAAAAAAAAAAAAAAAAAAAAAAAAAAAAAAAAAAAAAAAAAAAAAAAAAAAAAAAAAAAAAAAAAAAAAAAAAAAAAAAAAAAAAAAAAAAAAAAAAAAAAAAAAAAAGATGATAAGCCTAAGAAAGAGCTTAAATAGGATAAAAAGATAGTGGACAGATATTACATCATAAATGAAAGGGCAGACACTACTACAGGTTCTCTGCATAACAAAGAAGTCTGTGCACAACTATACAGATTTGACAACCACCATGAAAGGAATGAAAGACAGAGTTGATCACACAAGTTAATTTGTTTCAGCTCTCAAATTCCAAATGCTCAAACAACCATGGACTAGAAGTAGGTAAAAAAATAATTGTGTCAGGACTGAACATATATGGGCTTTTTTCTCTAGTCCTTATCCTCTAAATCAGTGGTGGTGAACCTATGGTAAATGTGACCCAGTCAGCTGTTACTGAAAGCTCTAAAAGGTTCGCCATCACTGCCCTAAACTATCTAACAGTATGACAGCTATTCATTTGCATGATATTTACATCATATTATATATGTATCAGAAGTAATCTAGAATGATTTAAAGCATTTCATGTCACATGGAAATATTATGTTATGTTATCTAAAGAACTTGATCATCACAGATTTTGGAATCCACAGGCCTCCTGAAAATATCTCCCCACAGATACTGAGGAAGACTGCACACAATAGGAATAGAACCACATCTACTGTGGCAACTGAATAAATAACCTTCAAAACACAAAGCATCTGGCCCAAATGTGCTCTTTGATGAATTCAACTAAAAGAAGAAAGAAATTATGCCCATTTCCTACAGTCTGTTTCTGACATCAGCAAACAAGGCAAGGGCATACCCTTTATTCATTAGTACTAGCTAATGAAATAAGGAAATGAAATTGAAGGAATAATGATGGGAAAGGAATCAATAAAACTGTCTTTGTTTACAGATGACATGATTGTTGAAAATTCCAAGCAAGTAGACAAAAACAAAACATTCTGGAATTAATTAATGTATTATAGCAAGATTTCAAATACAAGAAATTCACTTTTCCTATATACCTGCAATGCCTGAATGGAATTTGCATTGATAAATGCGAAACTATTTATGTTACAAGTTTAAAAATAAATCTAAAAAGATACAAGATGGCAGACCTAAGTCCAACTTTATTAATTGGCTTAGATGAACCCCAGTAAATACCTCACAAGATAGACCCTGCAGCTGACTGCCAGGGAGAGGTGATAAGCAGTGTGGCCCCCATCCCTGTGCACCAGTGGAGGCCCTGCCAGCCACCAGGCAGAAACAGCAAGGAAGCAATGTAGTCCCCACCCCACACGCACCAGTGGAGGCCCTAATGGCTGGGGAGAAGCAGCAAAGAAGCTGTGCACCCTCCCTGTGTGCCAGTGGAGGCCCTGTTGGCCAGGGAGAAACAGCAAGGTAGCCACCTTTGCCTCCTGCCGCCCCGCATCCATAAACAACCGGATGCAACACAGGCTGAGATGATAATAACTGAAGTAGGGAAGCAACCTTAGATTTATGTTGTTTGATTGACTTTGCAGGCCTAGGGCCAGTGGTCTGGGCAACTATTTAGAGACTAACGATATGCAATATAGTACCCATTCTGGATTTCCTACTGTCCTATTACTGTTTCATTTTACTGTTCTGTTTTACTCCTTTTAAAATAAAGTATGTCACTTTCTTGGAACTGCAGAGTCAAGGGGTGTGCACATCTAAACTGATCCCCCAAATTCGGTAGTGATTTATATTCCTCCCAGCATGGTCTGAGCATTTCTGTTACCTGTACTCCTACCAGTATTAGGGACTCCCAAACATTTAAATATTTGATATTCTAATAGATTTTTTTAGCAGTGTCTTATTTAAAAGCTGTGTCAATTTTTAAAGTATGAAATATTTTTGTTGGTTACGTTTGCTTAAAGCTTATGATTGTCATTATACAAAAGTATAGGAATTGCAAGTACTTCATTTTCTTTTATTGTAAGTAGAATGGGAGCTGGATGTGGTGGCACATGCCTGTGATTCTACTACTTGGGAGGCTGAGACAGGAGGATTGCTGGGAGTTTGAGGACAGCCTAAGCTATATAGTGAATTCAAGGTCAGCCTGAACTGCATAGCAAGACCCTGTCTCAAAACTAGACTAAATAAAGAAAGAAAGAAAGAAGTTAAGAAGTTTGCTTTAGAGGAGAAACTTACACATGATACACTGCCAAGATTGAGCTCTGAATTTATTTTGATAGATTACTTTTAATTTCTGACCTCAGGGGAAAAATAGGAAACAGGAAGTTTTAGCCTGGTATTATAGTTTCTCAAAGTCCTTTTGTAACGACGTGCACAAGAAAATTACCCATGGGACACTTGAGATTCGAGAAACAAGTGAAATTATGTCAAAACCTGCAGCAGTCAGTCAGCTCAGCCTATCAGAACTGCTGGCCCCGATTCCTTTGTTGTGAGTCTACAAGGTCAGCGGGCTGCTATGGATACCTCCTTCCTGCAGCACCATCATTGCTTTGGAATGTTACAAGACCTTGCAAATCTAGTTAATTGACACACAGACTGCAGGCACCAGGCAGTTTGGTTGCCTTGAGATAAACTCGTTTGTTTCCCTTTTTTGTAGTTTTTGTGGCCAATTAAGGGAAAGGAGGAGGCCTTTTTGGGATTTGGCCAAAGCTCACTCGCTGTTTAAAATCTAACTTTTAACTGAGCATCTAAGCTGTAATCTATAGGCCATAAAATAAGTGAAATTTTCAAGACTAGGGTTTGGGGGTTTCAAAGAGAAAAGGGAAAAGAAAAGAAAGCAAATGGTGAGACAGTTGCAAATGCCCTCACACTTTCAGAATACTAAGCAGGTGCTCGGTGGTGTAGATAGACAGTGTTATTTATGATGGTTAAAATGTGATGACAGGTAGCCATCACTTACCTGTATCTGTAATAATAGAAGTACTGGGAAACACTTGACTGGAAATGCAAAAAATATTTATTAGCTGAAAAAGTTAGCAAGATAGTTTGTGAAACAAGAAATATAAAACAGCATGTATGGTAAAGCCCATTTATATAAAATTTCCTGGCAGTTTTCTCTAAGTTCATACTATATACACAGAGAGATATAGACTAGGAGTCAGCAAACCCATGGACTGTGTTAGGGTTTGTGGGCTGCATGCAGTCTCTTGAATATTCTTGTCTGTTTCGTTTTTTAAAATGTTTAAAAACATTACAGTCATTCTTAGATTTGAGCTGTACAAAAGCAGGCTAGATTTGGGTGACTCCTATTCTAGACTAATATTACCTAAAATCAGTCATGGTCAGTTCTATTGAAAATTTCTGTATACAGAAATATATAAGATATATTTTTTTCTAAAGGGAAAAGTGAATTTATTTCTGATATGCATAGATTTTAGATTTGTGGCCAAGGACAGAATTTCCTGCAACATAGTTTTCTTGGATGCCGACTGGTTTACCCCAGTAGTTAACAAATGCTTCTCTATGTGGCTTTTGCTGGTGCTAATTTTTATGTCATTTTTCATAATTTTCATGTCTGTATTTGAAATCATAAGGTATTTTCTGGTTTTGGTTGCTCATTCTTTGCCTTGTGATTGGAAACATCACTGCCCTCTTCTTCCAGGAGTCCTCTGAGAAGGAGACGATGTCTGTGAGTCTAAACCAGACTGTAGCACAGTTACATCAGCTGCCATAGGCTGTCAACAAACAGCTCACAAAGGAGAAATGACACTTCCAGGTTTGGGTAAGAATACATGAAGTGTTGCTGTCTATTTATTGTTGTGGTGGGGGAGGAGTGTGTGTGATGTGTGTTTACCACAAATCAGGAAAATTTGTTTTACCAAAGGAAATATCCCCTTATTGTTTCTATCAGAACTTTCAGATGGCAGCCTTTACCTTCCTTAGAGCCTTATTTCCACCTTGTGCATGGTTATAGTGTGGGAGGGACAAAACATTTATCTTTGCTAAATTTAATCTTTACATCTAACAAACTGTCTTGTGACTTGGTACCCCCAGGTTGTCTGTTGCCATGATGCCTGCAATATCATTAGCTTCTTCTGATCTTAGGTCGGGGAAAATATTTGTATATCTCCTCCTTCCCCCTCTGTTTATGGCATAGTAAAATAAAATGATCACAACATTTTTACTGATGATTGCTGAAATTCAATCATCTCCTTTTTTTTTAAATGGGAAAAGAACCCACAAAATTTACCACTTGAAGCAAATTCCTGGTTGCTGTGTGATTTGGAAGGTGGAAGCATTAGACTTCCTTATTTAAGTCTGCTTTTGTAGGTAACCTAAGAAATCTATTCTTCTAATGCCTGAACTGAAGGTTTTAATTAAGGATAAATGCATCATTAACAAGACCACATTGTAAACTTTTATTGCCTATATTACCTTGAAAAGCTCAGATCAATTAACAAATTTGACTTGTATTTCAGCTGGTCAATGCAGGTTTTTTGTTGTCATTATTACTTGGGTTTTACAGATTTTTTAATGACTTAAATTATGCTGTCTGTATTCATATATATACTGAATACTTCAGATATTATTCTTTTGAAGCTGTTTACTTTAAAATAGTCATACCATCCTGTAGATCCAAAGGGGCAATTCATCATTGAGTTGTGTTTTTCAGAACCCATACCTAAGACTGGTGGCTATGCACAGGCCTCAGAGATAGGTTAGGTATCCTGAAAAAGATGATGGGCCTTGTGTTACTTACTTTTTTCCATTGCTGAGGCAAAATACCAACACCCAGAGTTCAAGGAGGAAAGGTTTATTTTGGTTCACAGTTTGTAGAGGTTTCAGTCCATAATCGGCTGGCTCCAAGGCAGGGTGGTGCATGGCAGGGGGGCATCGCAGAGGAGAAACAGTCCATGGCAGGGCAGGGCAGCAAGCAGCAAGCAGCAATAGCAGCTTCTTTCTGTCCCTTTATGTTCAATCTAGGTTATCCACCCTTATGGTGGGTAGCACTCATGCCCAGAACTATGCCAAACCAGTCAGTGGACTAACTTAGTAACCACACATCCTAGATCCAGCCACCTCTGAGCAAGCCCCACCTGTGGCTGCATGAGACTTTGGGGGGACGTCTGGACACAAGTCCTGACAGACTTCCATTGTGATGTAGCGGGACGCACCTTCTCATCTTTATAGGATGCTCATCCTCCAGCCTATTTCAGTACATTCTTTTCTTTAAAATGCTAGTTTAGTTACCTTTCAGAGGACTTTGCATAATAAATCCTTCTCATTCTCTTAAATATTAGCAAAAGTAATGACAGCTCATCTCAGTCTTTTATCCTTGTAAGCTGACCTCTGTAATTTCCTGGAGTCCGCTTCTGCCACATTCCCCCTCTCTCAAATTGGGGATCAGCGTGTTTCCTGCTTTTTGGGACAACTCTTTCTTCTCTCCTTCCCATAGCTTCAGCCTGATTCTCTCCATGTGCTCCTTCTGTCCAGTCTTGAAAGCATGCTCTATATGTCTGATTTTAATCTGGTTTTTCCTTTAGTTCACCAGCCTACTTTTTCATTTTCCTATTTAACAAGGATTCTTATAATAAGAAACTTACCTCAATATTGACATCTTTCATTGCTGTTAATTCCTTTTTCCATTTTAGAATGGCTTCTCCTGTCTGAAGAAACCATTTTTGGTGGCATCATTAATGGTTTCTTAAACGTGCATCTAATCTAGGCCCTTTGTGGCTTGTGATGAGATGCTGAAAGTATGTATGAAATATGCTAAATGTGCTGAAGTTAATCAACAGGCATTGGTATTATCAGAGAAGGGCTTCAGTTGTAGAGCACAAAAAATTATAAGATTGCCAATTACCTCTTGCCTTTAGACCTTGTGAATATTTATTCATGGGTGAAAAGTTGTAAATTTCTGACTCTGATTTAATGATTCTCACTGGCCTCAGATTTACATTCTTGTGAGTAAGACTAATAAAAAGTGGGTTTTCAGTGTTGTCCTCAAATTTTTTAAATAGGGTTCGACTCAAATTGTAAAATATTTACCTAAAAGCTTCTGAATCCTGAAAATTTTGTTTTTCTGAATGTTGAATTGCTTGGAAGGGGCCATACTAGGTCAAGTGAAATATGTACAAGAAAAATGTGTTCTATTTGACTTTTGTTGCTTTATTTTAAAATAAATTTTTTTTTCTGAGTTTTTACAGAGTGAAGTATTGGGAATCTGTTCAAATGAGGATAACAAAAGGCATTGCTATATATTTTGTCAAATTAAAGCCTTATTTCAGTGTTTTTACCCTTTCTACTGTCAAGAACACTAAACAGTTTTGTCTTTTCTAATCTTTGTTGACTACTGACTTAAAGACAAAAATTTAAAAAGCAGCCAATATGCCTTTAGAGTTTACTTTTGTAATAAAAACTGTTTGAATAATTAGACCTTTACATTCCTGAAGATAAAATAAACGTGTACATTTTTACCTTGTTTTGCTTAATTCAGTTGTTCAGAGGATCAAAGTGGTAAAGGCAATGTAAAATTTAACATTTTAATACTGATGTTGTACACTGTTCTGTACAATAACATGTCATAACTTTAAAGGCATCTTTACTCTTATTGAATCACTGTTAAGCTGTGTGAACAAAAAGTATTTGGGCTAACATGAGTGTCTATTTAGAAGTCAGTTTAAATAGAATGTTTTTGAGAGGATAACATGCTTGGAAGTTAACACACAGAAACATACATATTAACCTAAATCATATATAACCTTTATGCTACCAAACTAAGGCTCTTATCTGTAAGTTTTATGTAAGCCTTGAGCCTAGCAGTTTTTACCTTCTAACATTCTGAGTTTGGTTACCTTTGAATATTTGTACAATTTCTTTTAAAGAAGAAAACATGACCAGAACCAAACATCTACAAGGGCAAAACATATGGAGGCCCCCAAAATATTTTTTTACAAGAAGTAGCTGCAGGTGCTTTTATTAAAATAGATTAACAGGCAGACAGACAACATAACGTACAGAACACATGAAACAAAGTTGAATCTTAGATGTATTAGCCATGTTGAATTACGATTTTTTATACTTTCAGGTTTATAACTATAGACTAGTCAGAATTTTTTTCAGGCGCTATTAATTATCTTTCCTTTTTGCTTTTGTAAGTCATAATATTTTCTTTACTGCTTTAAGCTACTCTGAGTACCCTTCCTGTTAGGTAACGTAGACTTATAACCAATAAGAATCAGAAGGGGAAAGAAAGAAGAGCATTGAAGCCTTGTCATTTCAGTCTTTAATTCACTTTTGGAGGAAACTCAACCTTTTAAATTCTTCTGTCTTAAATTGGTCCCAAGATCATAAAATATAACCTGAAGGTGACATTTTGGGGACATTGAGTTACCCATAATCATAAAAGATTTACTGCCTGCCTTTAAGAGCTGTCTTTTTACATTTGAAAAGAGATAGAGAAAGAAAATAAAAAGAAAAAAGATGTATCCTATTCAGGTCCCTAAGATAGGGCTGCATGTGCAGCCTGTCTCATGCCAGAGTCTTGGGCATGCAGCCTACCACGTCTTTCAGGACCAGAACTGACCCCAGAGTCAGAACCATCACAGCTGGCAGCTCAACCCTGCTACCCCAGAATTGGAGTCACCCAACATTGGCAGCTCTGCCCTTTCTGTCACTGCCCACCTGCTAGTTACACAGAAACCTGCTGCTCCTTCCAGAACAAGCATTCCTGCTCCCAGCCCATAGCCATTCCAACATTTTATCAACAGATCTGGAAAGCAGGAGGAGGAGTTTTATATAAGAGCTGGGGTTTACTCGAAACTCTACTGCTGTTTGTATCTAGGCACCCATAACACACACAAGGACTCACAGAGGGTCTGAAAAGTCCAGAGATGTCACTTAGCAACTACAGATCACATACCATATTAGGGACAGAAACTTGAGGCCAAAATTATCTTAAGAATACCAGAACCAAATAAGATGGAGGAAGACAGCCAGCATTGAGAGGCAACCCTAAGAGACCCTAGGAAGAAATACCTGTGGGTCATGTTTCCCCTTCCCCTCCTGTAAGGGCACAATTATACAAATAGTAAAGGCACAGCTATAGATTAGCAGAATTATAGACATGTGATAGCAAGTTAAAAATCAAATAGTGGCTCTGCCTATGCTTCTGCTGCCTGTCACATAAGCACCTTGCTAAGTTCAGTTAGCCTTGACTCTCTGGGTCCAGCTCCTTTTCTTCTGATAATGCACTAGACCAATTTGACTACTCCTAGCTTGTGTTTCTTTAGTTAATGGAATATATTATTTCCAACTTGCTTCAAGGACCTTTAGTTGGGACAAAGTGACCCAGTCAAGTTCACCCTTAACTTTGCTTGCTCCACTCAAACCCTCTCCACTCATCCCCAGGATGTTTCTACATTGTGGTAAACAACTTCTTTTAAGTAAATCTATTTAGAATTAGTTTGCCTGACAATATATGACTTAATTCAAATCATGTAACTAATCATGTAATAACTTGCTATCTGCCTTGTACTTCTTGCTTGCAAACTATATTTAAACTGAACCCAAAACTGCCTCAGTGCTGGTGATTTGGAACTGATTCCCACCATCCCACTCACATAATAAATGTTGCCTTCTAGATTCCTCGGTGCAAAGAGCCTTCCATCCGGTTTGATATTGGTATTTCTGCAACACTTCCACCCTGGGGGACACAGGAATCTCCACTCCAGTTCCCTCCCTCTCTCTAATACCAGAAGAAAGTTAAAGGATTTGAGTTTTCTGACAGATGAAAGTGTGAGTGAGAGAAGGAACAAGAAGGGAACCACAACTTTCCTAGCAAAGAGATGAGGGAAAAAATTAAACCAGTAGGCTCCTTCTCAGTTTGAGATCATAGACTTCACGAGGTCTCATGGGTAAGGTCAGTCATCACTGAATGAATCCTTGAATCTGCACAGTTTAGGACATGTTCCCAGCCAACTCAAAAGGGCAGTCATGGTATTAGGCAACCGAGCTCATGCACTTTGATTTTGAGAAAGGTTTCAGGGGTTTTGCTCAGGCTAAAGGGTTCAGGACCCACAAGTGTGTGATTTTGGAAATTTTGTTTGCTGGTGTGACCCAAAGACCAGTTTACTTCACTACATCTCAAAATTGGGTTTCCCATACTGGTTGCATGAGAAGCTTTGCCCAAGACCCTGAATGGGGCCTCATCCTTATTTTGTCTTCCTGGGAAAGCAAGATTTTTAGAGTCCCCTCTAACTCAGGGGCGGGTGTGGTGCTGACCTATAGGAACACCTAGTGAGGCCACTGCAAGTCTTGGAGGGCTCCTCTTGAAACCTGTGACCATTTCTGGTCAGAGGGAGCAATTGCCTCTCATCTTTGGTGCTTTTGTATTAAGCATTCCTTTTCTAGGGACTCAGGAGTCTCTTAACTGCTGAAAAGAAAAGCCTTAAGGTTGCAGAAGTTTGTAGACAGGAAGAGAGAAAAAGGATTTTAAAAAAAAAAAAAAAAAGGTAAACTATGCTTCAGAGGCTAAGGGGTTGAGAAGTGGAAAAGAAAGAAAACCCAAAACGCCTTTTGGCTGAACAACCAGAGTCGCCCTGTGGATGTCTCTTTTTACCGCTTGCTGGCTGGCCAAGAGAAGATGTCCCCAGCTGAGTCTGAGAGGTTCCCCAAACTGAAATAAGGAATTTAGCCAACCCTTTTGTAGCAGGATTGCTGATTCCTATTGAGGAAAAAGTTTTCAGGATGCATAAGTAAAAAGCATGGGAAGGGCTTATTAGGGATTTAGGGGACACGAGTGAAGTGGGGGTACTCAGAGACTGACAGTTTGGAAATAGGAACATTTATACTTCTCTTGAAGGGGTGGATGAAAATCCTGGGAAAAGGTGGCCACGTCTGAGAAAGGCACTAGCCCATTCTATAGGACCGACTTTGGTGGTGGTGGTGGTGGAGTATGGGTAATTTAAACATAGTTTGGGTTTGCACAACCTGTTCCTTTATCTTAGGATCAGACTTCTGCATCTTTATCAATTAAGTCAATTTATGCTCTTGCAGTATTCCTGAGAAATTTGGGGTCTGATGAGTTTGGTAAGGAAAGAGCCCCAATTTAACCAAAGGAATGCTACATGGATCACTTTGGATAAATTCAGCTGGGCCTAGAAGTTATAGTCTTCTTAAAAGTACAATTTTTAGGTATAATTTCATTGTTTCCTTTCTATCTTTTATTTCTTTTATCCTACGTCAGTTGTACATTGAATAAAAATAATGAAAACAAAAGATTTAAAAAAATCTAAAGGAGTTTCGAGACCAGAAATTTGAGAGCTGCTGGTCTGGGGTGTGTGTGTGTGTGTGTGTGTGTGTGTGTGTGTCTCCGATACATTTTCTTTTCTTCTTTTTTTCAACCAAAGATTTATGAAAATATTTCAGTTGAAATCATTTTTTAAAAGCAAAACCAAAATCAAGCAAAGCTTTTGACGATTTCCTTCTCAACATCAATTGACAAATCTACTCACAAACAGACTGTAGAGTACTCCACACAACATGTTCAGAATTCAGATCTATTGATTTCCACGGTACTGACTTTAAGAATGGTAGGCAACTTACTGCAAGAAAAGGAACTGGTGATTTTAAGTTAATGTTAAACTGATGGTGGAAGTATATCACCTCTGGCTTCAGTCACCACATTGCCTCAGACTGCATAGAGATTGTTTTTGTGAACAGCGTTCTGAAACTCTGAAATCCAGGATGCTGCAGGCCTCTCCTGCAGTGTCCTTCACTTTGGGTCAGTTTCCTGGGTCAGAGGTGAAAGTCCTTTCAGAAATACTGCCATTTGCCCAGCAGTGTGTTTGATTGTATCCACATACTGAGTTGGAACCCAGTACACACAGTAATGAGAGGCTTCTGTGGGGCCCATGTGAAACACCATTCCATGTAGTCTTCATGTCCTTCCAGAGGTTCATTGACCACATTTTTAATGGAGCCCACGCACAATTTCTCAGTCTGCCCTTCAGTGCCAATCCGCAGCTGGTCTCATTCTAGCTTAAAGGTGAACCTCACTTTCCTCATACTTACTGGACGTGATGGACAAGCGTGCCGCAGACAGACGCTCCTGGACACCCTTCATAGAAGGCAGCACATCTTCAGAATTTCCTCTGTCTGACACTCCTGCGTCGTTTGTGCCTAGAGAGGCTCCTTCCTGTTCTCTTTAGCTTTTGCATCCTGCTGCGAAGCATCTTGCGGTGTGTTTACTGCTACATCATTTATTGTGGAGCCAACCACCATGATCTTGGCCTCACCGGTCACTTTTGTCCCTCACCCTCTTATCTTCAGGGAGGAACCCCTTACACATGACTTTTTGCAAGACAGGCTTGAGTTTCGTGATGGAGTGAATCTTCTGTTTTAGCTCAGAGCTTGAGCTGCCCAGAAGAACACATGTGGAGCTGGGCCTTGTTCCAGACGATCTTCAGGTCCACCAGCTCCAGCTCCCTGCCTGCACTGCCGCCCGAGTCCTCGCCTTTGCTGACTGAGGCCAGCACTGCGGCGTCCCCTGAGGTCTGGGCCTGGTCTCAGGGGTCCTAGGTGTCACCCCTGCTGCAGCTTCAGCCTCCACGCTAGACTCTTCCACGCCATCCAGGGCCAGCGCCGCCATGATGATTGCGAACAGCAACCACGCTCATGCAGAGGCGTCAGTGAAGAAGCGAGCACACGCTGCCTTTTCATTCCCTTAGGCCACAGCTGCACTTCTGGGGGTGCATTTTGTTATTAAATTTTTTATTATGGGTTTTTCTTTTTTCCTTTATTGTTTACCAGTTTTTCTGCAAAGTGGATTTTTTTTTTTTTTTTTTTTTTTTTGCAGCACCGGAGATTGAACTGACAACCTCACACCTGCCAGACAGGTGCTCAAGCCATTGAGCCAACCTCGCAGCCCTTGTAAAGTGGATTTTTAATTCTTGTTTTGTAATAACTTTTTTTTTTGTTTACCTGTACATTTTTGTCTGAGTTTCTTCTTGTCTCAAATTTTAATATGCAAGAATTTGTTGTCTTCAAATTTGTAATGTTTTTTAAAAGTTATGAATATTTCAAACATAGAAAATAAAAAATCTATACTCCCTTTATCAAACTTGACAATTTTGTTGTACTTGAGTTTTTAAACAAAAACAATGAAACATTAAGTATAGTTAAAACATCTCACATACTTCTTGATCCTGCTGCACCAAAGTTGCAGTTTTTACACTTAATTCCATGTTGCTATACAAATAAATACCCATGTATATATAGCTATAAAACATAATGCTGTTTCATTCCCTAAATTTATATAAACTGTTCTGCCTATTTGCCTCTATTGCTCATTACCAGCTTTAAAATTTATACATGCAGATTTTTCTCATTTTAAACTATGAATATATCATAATTTATTTGTATATTCTTCTAAGTAATGTTTAAGTTGTCACTAGCTTAGGAAAGTGTTATATAACTTTTATAGGTTTATTTTGAAATTTTTACATTTCTCGCATGCATGGATTTTTTAAAGGATTGTTTGCTGTCATTGCATTTCAGTTCGTGTGACCTGAATGACACCGTTTCCTCAAATAGTGTTGATTTCAGAAAAATATGAATTAAAAACAGCCTTGTTTTAAAATAAAAGAAGATATGAGTAA
>RJWM01045730.1:0-12667 GCA_004363535.1 Dasyprocta punctata
GTGATCTTAAGAGTGAAAGCAGTACACCTTCATCTATTTCTAAATATCTGTCTCAAGGGAGAATGAATCAAATGGCCAGTGGCTGAGTTCAGAGGCCAGCAGCTGACCTGGGTAAATCCTAGCCTTGGCACTGCAGGCCGCGTTTTCTGACTCCTAGTGAGTTTCTTATCAAGCTCCCATCCTGTAGCTTCAAACTCACCCTTCTCGACTGTGCCTGTCAGGCTGAGACCTGGCAGAGCCTTGCAAATGGCTCATCTGCTTTGCCAGTTGTGCCAGCCAGGATCTGTCAGTGGGGACTGCAAGGAGAGCAGGCTGGTGCGCAGGCAGGAAGGCGCACTCCTGTCTACTCATCCAAACCACATTCTAGTTCAAGCTTCTTCCTTTTATCCGCGTGCCCCGTACATGCCCCAAACCAGCTCCAGTGCCTTCAAAGATGCCAGCACCTACAGACAGCACCTCCCCTTTTGAGATTTAGATTCCCACCTTCACAGCTGCAGAGACGGCCACACAAGTGGGTCTGATGCCTGCCCCTCCTGATCTACTTTCCTAAACTCTAATCATCTCAGGCTTTTCACTTGGCGCCTCAAATTCCAGAGATCCAGAGGCCTTTGGCATGTTCTTTCTCTGTGTTATGAGCATCTTGAACTTTTTCTATTTCACCCTATTTAACTGATTCTGAACATTACATTTTCTCTACTATCACAGCTGGTATGATTTCGGTTTGCCGAGGTGGACCTGGGCCAGTACTCTTACTTAAGTAAAATGGCAGCAAGAGACCTTCTGCTATGGGTTGAAATGCATTGCTGCCTCCCATTCATGTGCCAGAATCCTAATCCCCAGTACCTAAGAATGTGAACTTCTTTGGAAATAGGGTCACTGTAGGTGTAATGTGATAAGATGCATCATACGGGAGTAGAGGAGGCTCTGGATCCATTGACAACTCTCTGCATAGGTATAGAAGGCAAGGCCATCTAATGACAGAAACTGAGACTGGAGTGAGACCTCCAGAAGCCAAGCAATATTAAGAGTGGCCAGCTGTCACCAGAAATTAGAACATGGCATGGAACAGGTGCTGCCTCTGAGTTCTCAGAAGGTCTTAGTCCTGCACAGACCTTAGTTTCAGGTTTCTGGTCTCCAGAACTGTCAGAGAATAAACACCTATGGCTTCAAGCCACACAGTGGTAGCCCTTTATTATAGGCAACTTAGGCAATTCCTTAGGTGTTGATTGTGAGTAATGAATGACTGTAGAGTTGCAATGGTGAGCAGAAACACCGAAATGAGATCCAGGGTTTGGAGGCAGATTTATTTATGTGGACAGGTACTGATCAAGATCACTCCCAGGATATCAGGCCCTGATCTCTGGTGGTCTAGGGTTTATATGAGACAAGCAATCGGAGGCACAGAGGCAGAATGGCTTGTCAATTGGGGATTGCTTTATACAGTGTGCATCACAGTGACCAGCTGTGCATCACAGTGACCAGCTCTTTTCTAAGAGACAGAAGCAATCAAAACGGAACAGGAACTGTTACCTGGGCAACTAAGAAGCTGAAGTATACTGCTGAGGGGGGAAGGGTCATTTTCTGCTACAGAGTGACCTGCTTGGTACCTGATGCCTATAAATTATCAATAAAGGGAGCTGTTCTCATAGCCTTGCCTGACCTGCACTTGGCCTCCTATTCAACTGTCAACAAAGCTCACAACAGAGTCACACTCTGAGGTTGATCAGGTGTCTTCTCTGTAATGGCTCATAAGCAGGAGACCTGTCTCAAGGACTCCCAGCTCCTGAGTTCCTATGGGATTGGTGCAGGCTCTTGTGACCCCGAGGGATCCCAGTTCTCCTTCTTCCTCTGTGTGTTTGCTTTCCTTTCCTCTTGGGGCTGTCTCCAATTAGCTGGGCATGTATATGTCTGAGTCTGGTCCCAGAGCCTGCTTTATGCTACTCTGAGGTAAATATAAACCTTTGTGTTGGAGTTTTACTAAGCACAATTTACATACATATGGAACTGATGGGAAAATAATGGAGTCCATAAAAATTCTTGAGGTTTAAAATAATTATTCTGTAACCTGCTGGCTTAACCTTATCAGGTATTCATAGGAACAAGCTGATGACCTCTTTTGTCTAGATGGCCCCCATGTCAGAAGCAATAAAAATTCTATTTAAGAAACACAGCAGGTCCCCAGATTTGGTCTTTGCCTGGTTTAAATGTCACCTTCCCAATCCTAGACCTCTCTGGCAGTGGTCTCAGATCGAATACAATATTTACCACTCCGAGAACCTGCAACACAAGGATCTTTTGCTGCAATGAAGTACATGCGGTTTGATGCAAAAAAGATGCTATTCTATCTGGACACACAGAATTCTCTGTCACTAGTGCAAGACAGTCAATTCTAAGAGACAAATAAAACATCTGTGAGCTTGTTGCTTTATAGGTTCCATTTGTATGTTCCATTTTAGAGCTGCATTTAAAGTCATTTGTGATGTGAACAAAGATTTGAATGCTTGGAGTTCCAGATTTCCTCTTTAATGAAATAATTACTTTCTCCTGCACATCCTGTGCTCATTTACATGGTAATTCACAGGTACAATACCGGCACTCCCGTCACAAGTCAATATAGCAATCTCTACCTCTCAGGAGGAAGCGTAGGAGTTGACTGCTTACCATACAGATGGGCTCTGGAGGGAGGCACACAAAAGTGTTCCAATTATCATAGGCGGAGGGGAGCAAGGGACTGGCAAATGTTCTTGCCTTTCAGTTTCTTCGAGAAGGAGAAGTTAGAAATGAGTAAGTGTTAGGGGTGTGGTGCAGGCTAGAGGCTTGTGAGCATTTTCCGTTAACTTCCTTTTGTAATATCACCCTGAATTCTTATGAAATGCTTGTACTTTACTAGCAAAGGGACGAATCCATTGTGATAAAAGACATGAGCTCACTAAGGTTCTGAAATGCTTTTGCGTGACACAGTCTGCGTAGTGTCTATGCATTTTGGAAACAGGAACCCTGGCATTGCCCACATTCTGAGGCCGGAAGTTGGCAAACAGGGAAGAAGGGGAACTAGTCTCCTGTCTAGGCTGTCCTGCTGATTGGCTGTGTGACCTTGGAGGACTCAACCTTCTGGTGTTTCTGCTTCCTCTCCGTAAAACAATGTGGGATTCATGCTGTCCATGTCAGTGTGTCCTCTCACAAGGCTTCCCCAAAAGGTGCCTGGTCTTCTGCATTCAGGGCTTCTCTAGCTCCAAAGCATGGTTTCCACCTGCCCTGCGTGTAAAGTCCTTGCTCCCACCACTTCTGCCTGGGAACAGCTGGTGGACGTACCAGCAGGGAGCGTTTGCTCCTGCGAACACTGAATTAACCAAGGATGTTGCTACCTGCGTGACTGTAATGGTCAGTGTCTGAGACCCAAGGGTCCCCTCAGCCCACAGTTCCTAGGTGTGGCCGCTGGTCATTGATGAGGCCATTAGTCATGTGTCCTGTGTCTGCTCTTCCTGGACCTCCTCTGGGAGCTGACTGTGTTCTTCTGTGATTTCCTCTCTGCTACATGCACACATTTAAGCACCAAAAGATAAAGCTTCCAATATTCTACATAAAGAATGGGTGTGTACTATGAGCATGTTGTGGATAAACATTATCAAATTAAGAAATATTCCACCGACCAGCAATTTCATCATAAAATATTTTTGATTTTAACAAGTGTTTTTCTGTAATGACTGAGGTTAAGCATATGTTTTCCCTCTTTATTCTGTTAATCTTGTTAAATTCAAGGATTATATTTTCTTAAGCTAAACGAGCCCAGCATTTTTACCAAATTCTGTTGTGATATATTAAGTTTTTAATATAGCTCTAGTATTTAGTTGTTGGATTTTATTTTGGATTGTTCCATTGAGGATCGGAACTAAATTATAATCTTATTTTTTTAATGTCCTGTCAGAATTTAATATCAAAGTCACATGGGTTTTCTAAAACAATTAGGTTTGTTCTCTCATTATTTTCTGGAAGACTTTATACAAGATTGTTGGTATTTCTTTCTTAAATGTTTGCAAAAATTAACTTGCAAAACTATGTAAATCTGAAGAGTCCTTTAATAATTGAATGTAACCATTCAGATTTTCCTTTTCCTATGCCTTATTGCTTGTTTTTCCAATAATTCTTTTCCTGAGAATTTTTGTGTTTTATCTGAATTTTCATATTTTGAAATATTCTTCAAAATTTCCATAGTATATGTACATTTGTAATGTACGCAGGATCTTCACGGTCATCCCATTTTCCATTCTTGATATTGGTATTTATGTAGTCCTCTTCTTTTCTTGATTATTCTTGTCAGAAATTTAATTTTTCTTCTAAAAAGATACAACTTGCTTTTGTGATTTTTCTTTTTCAATTCACATTGTTATCGTTACCATTTTCTTCCTCTATTTTGAGGTGTTCACTTTGTTGTTCATTTTCTAACATTCTGAAACCGGGAAAAAATATCATTTTCAGAAGATAGTGGACCAGCTCCATATCCATGTGGAAAGGAGTGAAACCCGACCTCTGAGTCAAGACTCACAGCAGAATGACAAAGGAGTTACATGTGGGTGAAAACCTAAATGTGAAAGGTGAAATAAAATGCTGCAGGGAACAGCAGCGGGAAATATCTTCTTGTCTTTGGAGCCTGCAAAGTCTCGTAAGCACGACACTAAACGCTTTAACCATCACATAAAAGATCAATAAATCGCACTGCATTGAGACCAAGAAATTTCATCGCCTACCATTGGAGAGGGTAAGGCTATCACATAAAAGTCCATGCAGCTAGACAGTTCCAACCGTACTTTATACTTCAATACAATATTCGTAAACAAATAGAAAATGGCATGGGTGTAATGATGAAGAGATAAATGAAGAGATAAACATGAAAAACACTCACTTGTTGAAAGTCCTCCCAGGATACCCGGATACCCACCTGCCTTTGGCCCCTTCTTAAACAAGCTTCTCAGCCGTCCGCCCCGGGACAGTGGGACTCGCTGCTGCCTGAATCCGCCATCTCGCTTTTCCATTGCTGTATGGCTTCTGGCTGCCTGGAAGACCTTCAGGCCTTGGGGTCCACTTCGTGTCCTCAGAGAAGGATTTCATTGTGTTTCCTGATCTTCTCCTTTCAGACCCTATGTGCTTATTTCCTAGCATCTAAAGAAAATGCTGGTGTGCATAGGGCAGGGCCTGGACCCTGGGAAGAGTAGGGAGCGGGGAAGGCGGGGGTCCCTGGGGTCCTCACTGACCTGCCGTGGCGGGCGCGGTGGATGCAGTCTCAAGTAAACCCCTCCTGTCACCTGTCGGAGCAGCGCCGTGGAGAAGTACTTTTGCACAGCACTTCTGAGACTTGGCAGCCACGGATGGGGAGGGGCAGGTAGAGAGAACAAAGAGGAAGAAGGCAAGAGTCAGAGGCAGCAGTACGTTTATGATAGCAGTTTCTACAACTTTACACTGAATCTGGTCCTCTGGACTCACACACAAAAATACCTCAACCTTAAATGAAATCGTCTTCATTTCAGCCACTCGTGGGGAGTCACCAGTCCCTGGTGAAATCCTCTGTGGTTTTTCAGCAGGCAATGCCATGCTCTGCCGGTCCGGTCTCAAGGAGACCCTGCCACCCCTCTCCAGACGTGTCCCAGCTGCGGTGTGGCACACTCTGAAGGGGTCGTGCTTCCTGGCCTATGGAGCCCAGCTTTCTGGACTCCAAACTTGGGGGGCAGTGTTTGGCCTTTAGTCCACTGGAGTCTATGCAGGCCAAGGACCCTACATTCAGAAAGTTGTGTTCCTAGCTCGGGTCTGCCTGGCTGCGGTGGTGAGACTGTTCCAGTTTTCCCGTGTGACCTAGGTACCCGGCGAGTGTCTGCACAACTGCACCAGGAAAGCAAACCAACCAGAGCCCTGTGCTACAGTCTGCACGCCCGACTCCTCTCTGCATGACAGACATCACTTCAGCACCGTGGAGGGAATGCTGAGTCCTACCAAGCACTTCTCAGGACGTGACATGGGGAAGAATTGACAAGGAGTAGGGATTTAAGGGATACGAATACGATGAGCAACACCAGTAACACAGTTTGAGTGTAAGACAAGAAAAGCATTTCCTGCTTCCGTTGCTAACGGTGAGAAGCAATTCAGCTCACATCTCATTAGAGTCAGACCCATCGGCTTTGTCTTGCTGGTTCTTCATTATTTAAAATTTTGTTTTTGTTTACGCGTTCATTTATTTTGCCATGCTGGGGGTTAAGCTCAGGTCCGTGGGTGTGACAGGCAGGCACTCGGCCACTGGGCCCCACTCCAGACTGCACAGCGCACTCCTGGACTTCCTCTTGCCTCTTTAAACCCTTCACCTCCACCACTGCGCCTGCCTGCGGGGAGCCCAAGTACTAATACTTTGTGCTCTTCAGCCCTTATCTCCTTGGTTACTCCTAGAAGCTAATGGAAGGTAAGATCAAATTCTTTGGGTCCTGTGTCCTAGAAATTGAAACCGTCCTTTTGGTTTCAGGGAATCATGGTGCATCTCATTCCATTGGGGATTATGATCTTGCAAACACCCCTTACCACGATGGACTTTGTTAATAGACTTTTTAATTCTTGGCTCTAGAAGGCACTTTTATCATCCCAGAGAATTACTAAGAGTCTCTATCAGAGTTACACAGATGTGTAAGATGTCCCCTCCAGTCAGCCTGGTAGGAAAAAGAAAACTTACAAATCTGTTATCCACATTCATAGGAATAGAAAATCACACAGAAACCCCTGCCCGCTCTTCCTACCTGTGGGTAGGTATTTCTAGAGAAGGTTCCCTTTGCCCCTAGACTTGCCATTTATTCTATGGCTTAGTGGATCGGATCTTTGCCTATTTGGAAACAGAAGATCACCGTCATTAACTTCATTCAGGGTAATATTTATTGAACACTTAGTGTGTGCTGGGTCCTAAGCGACCTGCTGGAGACACCCACCCTGAGGAACTCTCAATCTACCCGAAGATCAAGCTAAGCCCACCATGTGCATGGCTCAATGTAAGGTAATAAGAACCATAAAAGAAAACATACAGAATGCTGGAGAAACTTCACTGCTAAAGGTTAGGGAGGAAGACTTACAAAACAAACAGAAGTGCGGCACCACGGAGAAGGCAACCACCTGCAGAGACCCAGTAAACCGGGGTCGTTTGTACCCAACAGAAGCATATGCCTCCCTCCCCGTGTACTGAGGTACCACTGTACACACGCGCGTACACGCACACACGCGCGTGCGTAGCGTGTGCCTCGCGTAGCATGGGGCCGGATAGTGAGATGCTAGCAGAGCTCAGAGGTCTCTGGGGTCTGGGTTCTTCACTCCAGAGGGCTGAGGCGGCCTGAGGCTCAGGTTCTTGTTGTCCAGTACAGAAGTGCGGGCAGTGGGACTGTCAGTCCTCTTCAGAAACAGAATCGTCTTCCCTGGAGTTCAGACGTGTCGCCGTCACAGGCGATACAATTCCAGCCTCACCTGTCAAACAGTTGTAATCGTGCTGGCTGGGCCTGTGGTCCACAGAGTGTTGAGGACAAGCGAGTGTGCACAACAGCTAAGTTTTTAAAAGCCACTCTTTCTTGGTAAAGGAAAAACTCTGTTTCTTACACATACAAGGCCTCTCAGCTCGCAGGAGAGGAGCAGAGGCCTGGTCTCTGGGAAGCGCCTTAGGGAGGGTGGAGAAGGTCACCTTCCCTGCGGGGACTGCCCAGGTCGTATCCCCTCTCCTCCTGCAGATGGCTGCAGGCTTGGCCCCCACACCCTGAGCCCTTCCTCCCGCATTCCCACCTCCCTCCCTCCCTCCCTTCCTTCCTCCCACCTCTCCTCCTCCTCCCTCCCTCTATCCCTTGGTGTCTCTCTCTCTCTCTCTCTCTCTCTTTCCTTCCTGTTTTTGTTGTTGATCTGAACCTGGCTTTTATAAACACCAACGAAACCATCTCAAAGTTTTCCTGAGGCATATATTTACTAAGTCATACTTCAACCTTTTGAAAAAAACAGGTCTCCTTGAAATTACTATTTTTTCTGACTCTCATTAACTGGACAATGTAGCTATAAATACTAGTGACTTTCAATCCAGGGATCCCTTCCTACCTGCAATGCGGTTTCTATAAAGAGAAATAGCTGACAGCTTGTTTTCTTCTGCTGGCCATGGGTGGTGAGGAGTGTGACACCTCGCTCCAGGGTGCTCGCCAGGCCTGGGTGTCCGTCAGCCACACCGGGGCTGCTCAGTGACGATGTCCCGGACCCAAGCGTCGCCTATACTTCCCCTCCCTCTTTTCGCAGAATGTGTGCCCTTCTTGCTGTGAAGGAAGCTGAGTCAGGGTCACAGGGAGATGCTGCTGGAAAGACCAGACGGGCCCTGCACATCTGGCTGTCAGATCTCAGCCCCTTGTTTTGTGTACTTGCTGTGTGACTCTCGGGCACTTCCCTGCCTTCTCTGGGTGGGGCCTGGGGTAAGCGATGCCTCCCGCCTGCAAACCTGGCATGTCATAGATGCTTAGTAGCACAGTCTCCTTCCCGGCTCCTCCCATATAAGTGTTCCTGACAAGGGTACCCGGGACATTTTGCTCTGACAGTGTCCACAGTAGAGCTTTACTGCTTACTCTGACAGCTTCAGAGAATTTAGACGTAAAATGACACAGGGACCTCCCGTGCCTGGAGAGCTCACTGGGTGATGGAGCGATCAGTTAGAAGGGGCTTTGCAGGGAGAAGCAATTTCTCTCTCCCTTTAGACCAAGTGGTGGTGAGAAGCTGCCAGTGGAGGCAGCATGGTGAATGAAGATGCTCGGAATCCTTGAATTAATTCCTCTTAATTAGAAGGGAAACGGCGCTGGGCTTCTGTTTCCACCTCCCTGGGATTTGCCTGCATGGTGTGATGAGAACCAAGCGTACAGTTATATACTGGGAATTGCTAACCTCATCTTTAATTTGAGCCAATTATCTTTAGAGTTCACCACCTCAACACTTCCACGTGAATTCTGTGCACTGAGGCAGGTCAGCACTTCTTGGGGTGGGGGACTGGGCAGGGTGGACTCCACAGCTCCAATCAACTCATCAAGGAAGAGGGTTGAGGGCTTGGGAGGCAGAGCCTACTCTATTAAGTAGGTTCAAGTCCTGTGGATCTTCCGGCTGTCATCCGTGCTCTTTTGGGGAGCCTGGTGGCCTCAGGTGTTCCCATGTCTCATTCAGCCTCTTAGCTTTGGCAATTTGCTCTTTGAAAATATTCCCCGGTGTCTTAGTCACTTTTCTGTCACTGGGACAAAATATCCAACGTCCACAATGTAAAAGAGGGGAGGTTTGTTAGAACACTGTTTCCAGTGGGGTCAGTCCATGGTTGACTGGCTTCGAGGCAGAAATGGCATGGTGGAGGGGTATGGTGGAAAACAGCTGCTCAACCCATGGCAACCAGGAAGCGGAGAGAGGGCGAAGCCAGGGAATGAGACAGACCCTTGCAGCACATTCAGCTGTGAACTCATCAAAGAATTCATCACTGATGAGTACAGCACCCTCATCATCCAATCACCTTCTAAAAGTTCTACTTGGAGCACATGAGACTTTAGGAGGACATCTAGAGTTGACCTCTTTGGAACTGAAGCATGACCTGGGGGCTCTGCCACCACCAAGTGTGTGAATCCACACAGAGATCCACATTTTCTTTATTTGGTTACAGCTCACACTTGAGTCTCTGCCTTCCTGATTTTATGTAAGGTTGGCCTGCACACAATAAAATTATTATTTGTATATGTGATCTGTGGCTGGTGTAGTTGAGTGAAATAGAATGGGCCAGCTGTTGGCAGTGAACAACTGTTTCCAGGGGTCTCAGGTGGCTACACAGCCTTGTGTGCCTCCTCTGTCTCCGCCCTAGTTCTTGTCCTATCAGATGGCTATGGTCACAGTTGTCAAGCTCCTGCATGACTGGTGGTATGTAAGGTGATGTATACAGCAGTATGGCTTTGTGACTCAGGATGCATGTGTGAGTGTGCATGGAGTGTGTGTGTTTCTGAGTGTGACATGTGAAAAGATGCATGAGTGTGTATGAATGTGTGTATGTGCGTATGTATCTGATTGTGTGCGTGTAAGGGAATGCATTAGAGCACGTGTGTGACTGTAAATTTGAACACGTATGACCGCATGTGAGTGTGTATGTGACACATGCGTGAGTGTGTGCATTGATGTGCACGCGTGAGTGTGTGCCAACTGCTGTACTATCATGGTATTCTAATGCTCACTTGTTCGTGTGCTTGGAAAACTCCATGTAAGTTATGCATCCTCCAAATCTTAAAAGAATTGGAGTTTTGTTCAAAAAATGAAATAAATGTCAGACATCATGTGGGGAAGAGACACTCGCTGGGCAGAAAGCAAGCTGAAACTGGTGACAACATTGCCCTGAGTGACAGGACCTCCTCAGAGGTGCTGGGCTTCTCCCTGGCCACACTGAGAGCCTGGGTCCCAGAATTTTCCAGGGATCTTGAAGAGATTCCCCACTCAACTCCATCCCCTACAAACTGCAGAGAGTCTTCCCTTTTCAGGTAAAATGTGCCCCACAGCCCCTCTGCGCCGTGCCCAGGCCATGCCTTCCAAGTTCTCCTTAGGTCTTTGCAGTTCTTACTTGACCAAACAAATGCCAGCACTCTGGATGGCCGGGGCAGGAGGATTACGAGTTTGAGCCTCGCCTGGGGAACTTAGGGATATGGTGAGACTGACTTAAAAAAAACCAAAACAAATACAAAAACAAAACAAAACAACAAGAAGAAATCCCTGGAAATGTGGCCCTGTGCAAAGTCCTTGTGTTGAGTTCAATCTGTGATACTGAGTTCAGTATCACAATGACAATAAAGAAAGGGAGGGAGGAAGGGAAAGAGGAAGAAAGAAAGAAAGGAAAAAAGGATGGAAGGAAGGAAAAAGAAAGCCATAAAGTATAGCACAGATTGTCTCTGAGGGAAGATACAGCTGTTGGTGGATTGTGAGTTTGTAAAACAGTCTTTAAATAATGCTTTTTTCAAAATCAGAGTGTCCAATTTGCAGTACAACATGGGTGTACCAATCACATTTAAAATATGTACAGCAAGAACTGTGCCTAAATCAAGAGTTGAACAGGACGTGACTTGACTGCGCAACAGAATGCCCATTATTTGCTTTTGCTCAAGATTACAGACTCCTAGCATTAAATGTGGTTTAACAGTCGCAGACTTCAAAGACTTGGGCTAAATTAATTCTATCTTTTCATTGCAGGATATGTGCCAGGGTGCTAATTTTACATCTTAATGAGCCCATGAGGAGGAGGGATATCTTGTGTCTCTGCACTGAAACCTCAAGGGTTGTTGAGGAGGAACCTCTGTCGGAGACTGAGTCACGGTGAAGCGGGGAGTTGACCACCCAGAGTCCGTTTGTGGTGCACGTGGCCTGCTTTCATGAAAACTGTCAGGTTTTCTCCTTAGAGCCAAGTGTGCTTGGCTCAGGAAGATGTTGCGAACCAAGTGAGGGAGGAGTGGTCTCTCCTGAAAACAATCTAAGTTCTGACCCCTTTGTGCAAGCAGGTGTGGTGCTGGGCATGTCAGGAATTCATAGACTGCCCTTGGGTTCCAAATGACAACAGCAATGACAACAGATTGCATCTTAAGTCTTTGACGTGTCCCCACCACTGAAAATTTCCCATCACATGAGAATACCACTGTGGTCACACAACGCTGAGATCTTTTTTTTGTCTATCCTAGGTGCCTGATACTGTTACAGGCAGCTGAGTTAGACAGAAATATTATAAGCAGCCAGACAGGGCTGGGCCCTCGAAGGACCCAGTGCACAAGGCCAGATACCTTGCAACTGTCGGGGAGATAGACATGGACACTGTGGGCCAGACCGCAAAAGACAAAACAAACGCACCCACATACTTCCTAAGGATAACCCTTAGGAGTTGATATTCTAAATAAGGTCTCTATCTCCCTGAGGAAGCCAGAAGGTGCCACTAACCCAAACCCCTACAGGAAGAGCCCCTGCTCTATATACATACCCATTTGTTACTTGATTCACTTCCCCATTTGTCCCTGATTTAATCTAGTTTACCTGAGCAATTATACTTGTGATCTTATTGGTTGGCTGTAGTTCTGTCCCACCCTATGCCCACCTTGTGAGTTCCCATTTTTTCCCACCTTGGACCCACCTCACCTAGTGGTTTTGCTTTAGAAAATCCCTAGAAAAGGCAGGGTCCTTGGCAACCCACTTGGGACCCCTTCTGTCTCTCTCTCAGACAGAAGCTTTCTTTCTCTAAATAAATATATTCTGTTCTTAACCTCCATTGTTGCTAAAATTCATTCTTTGATTTTAGAGAACAAGAACTAGTACCAGACATCTAGTAGGTTGGGAGTTTCTTTTGCCTCTATCAATATGGTTTGGATCTAAATGTCACCCAAAAGTCTCCCATGTCCAGAGGTGGGGCTTTGGAAAAACAACCAAATAAATTAAATAGTAAAAAAAAAAAATGGTGGATGCATCCTTTTCCTTGAATGTTACTTACTGCTTCTGGTTATTGAAACCAAGATGTTTTGCTGAAGCAAATTTGATGAAACAAAATTCAGAGAAGACAAATTGCCCCCAAAGGGAAAAGGAGCAGCCTAAAAGTCCTGTCTAATTGCAGAAAGCAGTGTGTTTTTAATGTAAAGTTCAGGAC
>RJWM01045731.1:0-12667 GCA_004363535.1 Dasyprocta punctata
ACTCGGGAGGCTGAGGTGGGAGGAGCATTGTGATTTCGAGGCCAGCTTGGGCTACAAGAGCTCAAGGCCGGCCTGAGCTACACAGTGCAACCCTGCCTCAAAAAACCAGGGCTGGGAGTTTGGCTCAGTGACTTAAGCACCTGTCTGGCAGGCACAAGGCTGTGAGTTCAATCCCTGGTGCCACAAAAAAAAAAAAAAACCAAAAGATGTTTTACACATAAAATTTAGAATTTTTATGCTAGAAAAAAGAAACTCAGGAATAAAATAGCAAGCACATTATTAATTTGCAACCACATTAAAATTCATATAATAAAAGAGAGACATAGCACAACCTAAAGTTGTTAAAAATCTACATGTGAGATGGCTGCAGATCTGAAGTCATGAAATGAGGTATCTGCGAGAAACCTGAGTGTATACAGTAAGCAACTTATTGAGGATACAGGAAAGCATAATTTATCTGACTGTGTACATGCATATGCAATTTTACTTAATAACCAGTAGCATGCATTTATTATGATCAAGAATATGCTTACAAAACAAGGCTGAAACTAATATGTCAAGCAATGTGTGACTAGTATTACCCAAATTTTGTATTGATATACAAGTTTATAGATCAGATTTTAGGATCACATTTATTTTTTTCCAACAATTTTCATTTTTAAAAGGTTGGAAATATCAACACTCTCTCTTGAGAGAATTTGTATGACCTTCATTGGAAAGCTAGTAATAAATGTCAGAAAATATATTCTGACACATTTTCCATTTTTTTACAACATATAAGGAAACCTGCAAGTTTTCTTGAAATTCATTTTAGTTTTAAATATTCACTCTTCCTGTCCCATTAATAGTCATCAAAATGTTTTGGATATATGAAACCTTCAACAAATTGCTGATTAAGAAGTGATTGTACATATTAAGATATTATAAAATGATTATCTCAAGATTATGTGTTATATATTATATATGATATATATGCATACATATATGTGTATTATTTGTATTGTTTTTACATGCTTATTAAATGTAAGAAAAAAACTACAGTAAACCACCCTGTTTGAAATCCAGCCTTTCTCATTAATGTTAAACTGTGTGATTATTTCTGTATGGAGTTTCCTTTTTAGAACAGAATGGAAAAATTCATGTGTTTGGCAGGATGCACTGCTAAGTTTTATTAAAATTCTGCTCATGATATAAATTTCAGAGTTACTACTCTTCTGACTTTCCTCACTATAAATCTTTCAGATTTGGCCATCTTTCAAGTCAAAGTTGCTCAAATTATTCATGCTTGTGATTTGCTTTTAAATCTGAATCTTTTCCTCAAATAACTTGCAGAAGAAAAAAAATGGTTAAGAATGAAAATCTGTTCAAAATCACCCAATTTTCACACAATTCTTTTTTGTTTGTTTTTATTTGCCTGTTTCAAGAGAGAATTTTTTTGTAAAGTTTGCATTTAATGAGCTGTTTCTCAAAATTAACAAATCATATAATCTTGAACTACTGTATATTTAGAGCAAAACAACTCTCACATTTTCAGAGAGACTCTTCAAATACCGATGTACTCTTTTCACATTAAGTAAACTAGCAGATCGAAAAATTACTTTTCTGAGGACATTTAGAAATGCCCAGAGAAGTGATTTGTCACAACTGGGTGGGGGCCGGTACTGTCGTCTCATGCACTGGGGTAAGGAATGCCGCCCATCATCATGTGGTAAAAAAAGTGATCTTCCAGAATAAAGAATTATCCAGCCAAGAAGTCTCTAGTACCGGGTTTAACGAAACAGTGGCATAAATTTTTACATACATGTGTTCATGCATCTTTGGGAGTCCTATAGAATTATACAAACGGCATGTGTCTTTTACAAGGAAATTAAAAAGGTTTTAGTTTCTTGTCTTTCTAGGACTATTTGTCACCCATTATTTCCCAAGTTTGGTCCCCTAGGCAGCCACCCTTTCTGTGATAGGCTATGTGCGATTTGGTAGTTTCCGATTTTGTTTAAAATAACCAGAGTGGTCTACACTGCCCACTAGGGGTGCTACTGTACTGTTGAAGAAGGGAAAGTCATCTGTTCATCCCAATAGGAAGTGGGAATCCCTTCTCTGGGGAATTTTTGGAATATGAGCTGATTAAAAAATCCAAAAGAAAGTTGAGAGTAGTATTGCTTGCCAGTAGGCTCAGCTACTCAAGAGGCTGTAGCAAGAGGATGAAGATGGCTTGAGTTCAGGAGCTTGACATCAGCCAGGCAACATAGTGGAAACCATTTTTCAAAATAAAAAATAGATAGATAGATAGATAGATAGATAGATAGAAAGATAGACAGACAGATAGATGTAAAATCGTACTTCTTATGTTGTGATATCTTATATTCACAATAAAAAAAATCTGAAGCAAATAGTATGTTCTTTGTGTTCCAGAAATAATTTGTTTCTATAATCTGATCACACCGAAGAAATCATTAAAAATTAGCAGAAATTCTTTGGAATACTGAAGTTTGTTATAGAGTTCACACTCTAGTTCTGTAGGGGTCACTTATTATTATACCCTTGTGTATCTTCACAAAGTGTTTTACTTTGCTAGCTACTGTCTCTAAATACATCATTTTATCTCTTGCCATATACCTGCAGTTTCTCTTCAAGTTGTATCAATAATGGGTAATGGAGATGACTTTATTTCCTTAGAATTTCATTCATTACCATAAATTATTTTTAATTAACTTTATGATGTATTTATTTGCTAGTGAGGTCTTAATTTGAGCTATTTTCTTGTATGGTACATAATTATCAAGTCCATGGTAATAACTACACATTTAAGAAATTAAAGGAGGAATACTTTGACAGAATGTTTAAAAAACTAAAAGTCTATATTCTCTGTTCATTTTGTAATCTTACCACTTACCATGTACAGACAGTATACACCATTGCCATCTAGCTCTTCTTTTCAGGGCTAAACCATTTCTTCATTGGTTATAATACTTTGAAAAGTTAATATTCTGATGATCTGGAATCAGTTTTCCTTCCCTTCATTTAATAGTTATCAAGAATTAATTGCTGTAAAACTTCATAAAATGTATCAGGTAGCAGTGTTGCCGTTCATACTTGATGTGTTTTGTGTTGTTTCCTAACAAGATTGCTGTATTTTTAAGCAGAAATTAATTGCAGTAAAAAGTTACTCAACATGACGTAGTGTGAACAAATAATATGGTCAAGCTTGATTAAGGGCAGCACCACTTTGCAATGCGTTTTCAGTTAAGCGGAATCCAAAAACAAATAGCACAATTTTGGAGATTAAGTAGATAAAAGGTATGAATTTATTACTCTTATTTTAAAATATTTAATAGAGAGATGAAGACAACAGAGACATTTCGTGTCCCTAAAAGTACACAATATCAGAAATCACATAGCATTCTCGGATCAGACATTTAATTTATAAGTGATAACTCTTAAATTTTATTTCTGCAACAAATAAATTTATATTCTTGATTCTTAAGTGTTTCAAATGGATAAGGTAATTTCGTGGATGACTAGCTTCACAGATGGAAAGTAATACCTACCACCTGCTTGAGGGAGACTGCAGTTGACACAGTTGTCCAAACACCTGAGTTTCAGTCCACATTTTTTCTTTGCTTACCTTGTGACCTTGAA
Organism: Dasyprocta punctata; assembly: GCA_004363535.1. Taxonomy (NCBI): domain Eukaryota; kingdom Metazoa; phylum Chordata; class Mammalia; order Rodentia; family Dasyproctidae; genus Dasyprocta; species Dasyprocta punctata. Next base: position 3,640 of record RJWM01045731.1, read on the forward strand.
GGACAGGAATATTCCCTAGACTTAGCTTTCACAGTGATAACACAAAGATAAAACAATAATAAAATATTCTCTCTAGTGATCCTTGATTTGAAATTCAATGTGTAAATCAAACTAGTAGACAAAAGTATGTTAATAATAACTTGTAGACATGGAACTGAATACATGAATCTCAGAAGCGTTACACTAAAATTCTGTCACTAACCCTTCTTTGAGAATTATGTAAGGTAAAGCAGTTTTGTTTGTCTTCAGATATATTTCACACATATGGTAGTAGAAAATACAAGTAAGAAACTTTTGTTAAATGTTAGCATCTCAGAAATAATACCAGAATATATTGCTAAGTCAAATCTAGGCTTTTAAAGTGATTCAGTAAAGAGAAGAACTACTTTGACAAAAATCTTCATATCAATGGAGAATATTTTGATGTTTTAGGTCTGGTTAAAGAAGTTATTCAATATGAATATTAGATTAGAATTGAGTTATGAACAAGATATTTCAGAGTGCAGTTGAGCATGGTAGTGAATGCGTGTACTCACATTTACTGGTGAGACTGAGGCAAGAGAATAGCAAGTTTGATGTTACTCGGGCAACTCAGAGACACTCTTGTTTCAAAGAATAAAAAAAATCTTGAAATGTGGTTCAGTGGTAGAGCACTCCACGGTTCTATATTTGGCACTGCAAAGAAGTAAACATGAGTAAATAAATAAAAATTGTGAATATAGCATTTAAAAATTTCAGAAGTTTAGAGTGTAAATAGTTGCCTGATGGTATCTACTAAAATATGTGAACACTTCAATGCATATTTTTCGAGACAAAATGTTACTGTGTAATCCAGACTGGCCTTGAACTCACTGTATAACCCAGACTGGCCTCAAATTCAAAATGATCCTCCTGCCTCTGCTCCCCAAGTGCTAGAATTGCAGGTGTGCACCACAAAGCCCAACTCAAATGAATATTTAAATGAGTTTTTGAGGACAATCCTGAAACAATATTTACCATATGCCCTGTGCAATCTGTGTCTTCCTGAGAAAAATTTCCTCGAAATGCAAAATCACAGATACAGTCTATGGAAGTGCATTAGTGAAGAAAGCTGGAGAGTAAAGCCATATTAAAGTAACAACATAGAAAGTATAGAGCTAATGGAAATGACTTCTTTTTCACTACATAAACAAAATATTCAAATAAAATGTTTATAGACACAATATCTTCTAATGAAATGAATTATATATGCATAAATTTTTCCTTGCCATTTCTTTTGGTGAAGGCCTGTAATCCCAGCACTCAGTGAGGCTGAAGCAGGAGGATTACAAATTCCAGTTCAATCTTTGAAATTTAGTGAGACTCTACCTCACAATAAAAAGTAAAGTGGAAGGGTAGGTAAGGATATGGCTCAGTGCAAAGACTCCATATTAATTCTTCAGTATTAAAATAAATACTAAATTCAAACTAAAGCTCATATATTTATTTCTAAAAATGATTTAAAACCAACTCAACTAAAGAAATCATAATCTGGGATAATGGTAGAAAAATAGAAAGGAGTTTGGTTATTTGGTGTAAGAAAGATTTTTTTTAAAGCTGTTGTACTGTAATATCATGCCTAGGATATGTGTGTCCCAATAAACTGATAGAATTAATTATCATTGCTGCAAGGAAACCGTGTGGTATTACACACATCTTCTCCAGGGATCATTTTATTCCTTTCCACTCATCAGGCAGATCTCTGATCACTACATTTATGCAACCTTGCACAGGTTGTGATGAGCACTTCTGATCTTGGCACAGAAGAGTATAATGAGGTGGCATTTCCACCTCTAAGAACACTGTTAAGGTTTTCCAGCAACTTTATAATAGCAAGCAAAATTCTCTTGCCTCCATTTTAAGATATATTTGCTAAGATCTGACATCAGGTAGGATGCTAGGTGTACTTATCATTTCTGGGAGGAACAACACAGTGTTCATCGAATGGCAGGAAAAGATGGAAAAGAGAAATTCATTTATTCTGAATTATAATCACTTAAGAACTCAAATTTAGATTCCAGAGATATTTCCCAAAATCATTATATATTCTCAGAGAAACACTATTTCTGAAAAACATTCATAATGTATCTTTAAAACTAGGAAGCATAGATACTTTCTGTAAGACGATTGTACTTTTACTGCACTGTATATTAATTAATGTAATCATTCCTATCTTTATCTTATACACTGCACAATTAACATGTCATTTATTTTCTGGTAAACATTTTAATTTTTAAAATTATTTTATATAAATTGATATTACTTTTTTCAAAACCTTTGAATGTTTTGTTTATTTATACAGTTGTTCTAAGAACAAAGAAAAAGAAGGAAGAGAAGAAAACAAAAAGGAGGTGTCTTGGTTACTTTTCTATTGTTGCTGGGACAAAATACCAATGCCCAAGATTAAGGAAGAAAGGCTTATTTAGTTCACAGTTTGTGGAGGTTTCAGTCCATAATCAGTTAGCCTCATGGCACAAGGGCAACAGTTCAGAACGGCAGAGACAGCAAACGCATTAAGAGCAAAAGGGAGGAGCATGGAGAGAAGACTCTTCCTGTCCCTTATACCGTATGTAGGCTACCCACCCCAGGGTAGGTGCTGCTTGCCAGCCATAATTCCAGCATTGAGCCGTGAATCAATCACAAATTTTAGACTGCATGAGGCGTTGTGGGGACATCCAGACACAAACCGTAACAGAAGGTGAGGAGGAAGTGAAAGATGAAGAGGAACCAGAGGGAGCAAATTTACCAAAGCAGCTTGGATTCTCTCAGGCTCTGCAGTGACTGATCAGAAATTGTTAGGGCACCTCTATTAGTTCTTAAAAATTAATAAGAAAAGAAAACACTAAAAAGGAAACAGAAAGAAAGATAGGAAAGGATATAGGGAGAGTGGGAGAAATACACAAGAATGTTGATAATTCACATTTGTATTTTTGAGTGAAAGAAAGCATATTTGAGCCAAGCACATGTAGAAGCAAATTAAATCATTAATCAACATTTGTTCAAATTTTTTTTATCAGCAAAACCAAAGTCTTCTCAATGTGCTACATAATGCAATTAATTTTTAAAATCTGAAACTGGATTCTCTGTAGCTTTTAAATACTATCACTTAAATTTTTTATACTTCAAAAGCATTAAGCAATTGGCAGAGTTAGTCTAAAGAAAAATGGTGGTATAGATAAATATATGAAGCAACATTAAACAGGAAAACTCAATGTCAATTTAAGACCCAGTATAAAAATACATATTTTTCAATGTTGTTTATGAATCTAAGTTACCTATGACTATAACATCATTATTCAAAATTTCTGCATGGAAAACATAAAAGTTTAGTGTTGAAGTCAGGGTTTATAAGGTAAGAAATTTAATAGAGGACACACAATTTATAGGATTATTTTATAATAGTCATCAAAAATATCAAATGCAGAGGACTACAAGAAATCAGTCCATGCACTAGAGACCAAAAGAATTTAGCTGAAGGCCTGGATCTCACAGTAATGCCCTTCATGAATCCAGCTGGAGCCCTAGGGCTCATGACAATGTCTCATGCAAGGCTGTATCAAGGATGTGCACTAGGAAAGCCCACAGGGCAGTAGTGGAAGCTAGAAAGTATGCGCCAGTAGGATAAATGATCTGTCCCAGAAGACTGAGTGATCTGCACTGGATCAGGAAACAGCGATGCTCAAAGTAAGGACGAGAGCTCCCCAAAGAGACCTGCAGCCATGCTCATGGCAGCAAGAATGCGAACTCTTCCAAGAATGAGAACAGCTGAGCTCATGTGATGAGAACCAGCATGAAAAGTTTTTCCAGGAAAATTAACAGCACATCATCTTCTCCTCACTTCTCCTTTTATGCTGTTGGCGACAATCCTCAGGTGGGTCTTCCACACCCAGCACCTCACTAATTCAGTTCAGCTGGGTATTACAAGTTGCCTATTAGTTAATCCACCACATTAAGTAAGCAAAATTAAATATTTACATAACCTAGATACACAATATCAATTAATGGGAGATTCAGTATATGAAGTTTGTATTTCACCACAATTAATAAAAGCATCAATAAAACCAAAAAAATTAATTCCTGTAATGTGATAGGATAATTCTAAAATGTATATGCAAGAAAAAATTCCAAATTACTAAGGGTCATTCTGAATAAGAAAAGCAAACTTGACCTTATCAGATATATTATGAAGTATATTTATTAAGAAAATATGTTACTATTGCATTTATACACAAGGCTACAAATGAAATAGGTTATGTTCCCAAACAAAATCTATACAAGGATAAAATCTTGGTAACATGGACAAAGAGGGTATATAAAACCAGTTGCATCATATGGTTTTCTCAATGAAAGAGAAATACCAAAAATGGTTATTTACGTTTAAATCATATGAAATTGGATCCTATGCTCAATACACAACTGATTTTCTAAACTAAATACAAAAATCTCTTATTTGAAAATACAGGTTAGCCTAGCAAGCATGAGATCCTGAGTTTGATTCCCAGTACAAAAAAGGATGTGGGTTAATATCTTATACAACTTGGAATGCATAAAGATTTCTTAAATACGATATAAAGGCTATGACTAAAAGAAGAGAAATTAAGTGTACATCGAAGGAAATGTTAAGAAAAGCAGAAAAACAGTAACAAATATCAGAGATGTTATTGTTGGTACTTATAATTGACAAAATACATTTTATCAGTAAGTTATTCACAAATTCTACAAATCAATTAGAAAAGTCCATGTAACTGTAAGAGAAATGAGTAAGAGACATAATTAACAAAAGAAAAAGCAAATATACCATAAACATAAACCAAAATATGGAACATCATCAATAACTATTCAAATATAACTATTCAAATGTAAGTAATGATGACAGTAGAGAGATACAAGGTGACACTTGTCATTTGTTGAAATTTAAATTATGTGCATTTTTTGCGTAAACTGTATATTTTTATGAGAATGTAGATTTGTTTAGCTTCATTGAGTTGTTTTTGGTATTTCCTAAAACTTTTCACATGATCTAGTACTTTTCTATGAACTATAGTCTTCTAAATTATCCCTCATGCCTGTGTTTCTGCAAACAGATATGAAAATATATCATCACTGCTCATATAAGAAAATGCATGATTCAACCCACATTACTTATAAACTACTGTGACACAATTTACCAGATACCATAGTGGCTTAAAAGAAAAGCACATTTATCATGTCATGCTTTGAACCATAGTGCATCAGACTCATGGTTACTAAAAAGGCTACACTCAAGCTGGTGTTTGGAACTGCGTTCATTTCAAAGCTGGGCGGTGGTGCTTTTTTCCAGTCTCTCATCTGGCTACTGCCAGTCATCTGCTTCTCACTGACTGTTGGTTGGAACATTCCTTTATTTTGTTTTTTTATGTGAACCTTTCTGTAGAGTATGGCATCTTGTCTCTCCAAGAGAAAGGGTTTTGTAAAAGAGGGAAGATAAAAGTCAGTCTTTCATAATTTATTCTTAAAACTGACATACATAACTTTTGCTGTATTCTGTCAGAAGCAATTTATGCTTAGCAGAATGTAACACGCTTGTGTAAATAATGTGTACAGATATTTTAGGGCCTATATTTTTTTTTTGTATCAGGGATCGAACTCACAATCTCATGTTTGATGAAACTCACAACCTCACGCTTGCCAGGTGGGTGCTGTGCCACTAAGCTATATACCCAACCCTGACACAATCAAATATTATACAGTCCACAGAATAAAGAGTGCAAGGACCTAAATCAGAAAGATAATATGAAGCGAAATAAGTACTCAAAAATCACATAAAATAATACATATTACATTTTTATCAATGTAGTATAAAAATGTACTATATTATAGTTTTTAAGGAAACACATGTTCCTTAACTATACATAAACATATTACATGCTTATTATTTAAATGTAACTACTATTATTGTATAAATATATATAAATTATAGTTTACCCTTAAGATTAAAAGTTAATTTCAGTTCTAGTCACTATTCTTAATAATATGAATTTATTTTATTCAAGTCTATCCAATGATTTGCCAACATATTAAAGGATAGCATCATCTAACTATGTAGAGCAATATATGAAAGCTTGATGTGAAATCCATATATATAAAATCCTGATAATATTGTATATAAATATTTATAGATTAAAATGTCTTATAGATATTTATAGTATTATAGCTTAATGTAAAAATATTTAATATATATGGAATATAGCATTTAATGATATTCTGTATATAATTATATATATATTTACATACACATGAAATCAGACAATGAGATAGGTTATTACTAAATGAGTGTACTTAGATGTATATTTTTATAGGGTTTCATCTTTTTTATGTTACATTTATATATGCTAATATTTTGTTCAAAATAAGCAGGGACTGAAGAAATCAGTGCATGATATTCTGTGGGTTATGTATGTCTGTTCTGTACACTCTGGTCTTATTAAACAAACAACATCAACTGCAATAAAAAGCAGTGGTCTAGTCTCGCTAAACAAGATAACATTAACTTCTATATAAAAATATTAGTCACATGTGGCCTAATAAAAGCTGAGAAATGAAATATTGAAGGAAAGGGTGAGAAAAGTAAATTTTTATTTTAGACGTTTATTTTTTTTCTCTAGACAAAGTTGTGGATGTCCAATGTAAGCTAGCTATTAGCAGCTTTAACCTGTGAGAAACAACTAAGTGGACCCCTTTAACAAGAAACAATTTTTATAGGCGTGCAGACTTCCATTGCAAAGATAATGGCAATGCCTGCTGTAGCCCAGGCAACCTTGGGTTCAAGACAAGGAGTGAGGTTTTGTTGTTAGAAAAAATTCATATTCTCTGCAGAATCAGAGGACCAAAGAGGGTGGGCTTTCAGAAGAAATGCAAGCTTAAAATGAGATGCCACAATAAGCCCTAGTAAACTTGCTATGCCTGCAAATTTTAAATTTTTCAAAAGTAAATATTCAACTCACTGAGCTATTCATCAATATATTTAGGCATTTAGGTTTAAATCTTTACTCTCCACATAGGGTAAATCATAATGTTATAATTCCATTCCCATGAAAGACACGTCCTAATGAGACAACCACTGTAATTTCCCACTGGTAGACATGTAGCCCTCATTTTCCAACATAATTTGATGCCAGATAGACCATTTTACTTTATTCCAATAGAAAGTTGACCAGAATATTTATACCACTTCCTGGCCTGGTGCTTAATATCCTCTCTCATGACCCTTGGTCAGTAAGATAAGAAATTCTAGGTGACTTTCTGAGTCCTGCCATACAATTTACAAAATATCCCTAAAGACTGCACAAAATAGAGCCTATTGTTTCTTATGCAACACAAGTTGCTTTGAGCATGAAATAACCTACTCTGTCAAAACACTAAAATTTTCGTGCCTACCTGGTATAGCAATTTGAGTTACATTTAAGATACTATGACAGTTTTATTATTATCACAGTATAATTGAATCCAAGAAAACAGAACCTTGTTTCACTCTTGTAGCATCACTGATTATATAGTTTGAGTTCTGTTGTTATTGCTTGCATATCTAACGAATCACCCATACTGTTTTTTGAAGAGTAGAATTTCACTTGGGTTATGAGTTGTATGTTAGCGTGGGCTATGTTTTTTGGTGTTCTCTGATATCATTGGATTTTAACAGAGAAACAACTGAAGACTACTTCAGCATTTGAAGACTTACCAGAAGAATAACTATATAGGTAGTAGGAATAGGCTGAATAGCAGGTTAAAGTTACTGAAGTAGCACCTTATTTATACAGGCATTGGAATAAGATCACTCTGGCTAAAAGAGAACAGTAGTTAGAAAAAGACAAACTCAGAATTTCCTTTACTTGATTTTAACTCTTAACTTTCAAGTTGATTCATTTTAACTTTTAGTTCTATATTAAATGATGCTATTATATATATGAATTATATTTCACATTGAGCTTTCCATATATTTCATTATACAATTAGATGATGCTGTCCTTTGATATGTTTAATAATTGCTGCATATTTAGGCTCTTTTGAATAGCATAAGCTTCTATAATGAAGAATGGAAACTAGAATTAAAGTAAACTTTTAATCTTGAGAGCAGAGTAAACTAGAAGTTAGTTTAGCTCAATGAATTTTCATAACCATAATCTTAGACTGCTGGCTAGACTGAGCATGATTACACCCAAGGTGAAACCCTGAGAAAAAGTAACTAGTCTAAGAAGAAAAGTTGTGTTGCATAGAGAATGGGAAAATTGTGCTAGACCATCTGTCAGCAATAAGGTGATGCATTCTTCTCCCTTGTGAGTTCTACATTTATCGATCAGTTGATTTTGAAACCTGTCATCAAAGAGATATGTAATTTTCTCCAACTCTAAAAATTACTGTATTTTATTGTGTGTCAAGCACTTTGCCACTAAAAACATATGGGTGAGTGGTGGCTGAGAATTGAGAAAATGAAAGCAAGAAAATATGCCAGTTTAGAGGTAAGAAAACAAGAACTTTTTAATTCTCAATAATTAATAGCTAAATATGAGCAAGTCATTAAGATTCTGTACATTTTTCCTTAGATTTTTCCAAGATAACTTTCACATTCTTCAGTTGGAAAAACAATTTAAGACTCTTCCTGAATGTGGGTTCTTGACCTTCTTTTACTGATATTTGCTTTTTAAAAATTCAACTACTAATTCTTTCTTTGCTCTAAATTTAAGATATGTCTTCTTCCAGAGAGCTGCCAGTTTTATATCCAAAAAAATACTTTACCAAGGATCTAGTAGACATGCCACTAAAATTTAATGTGATTTTTTTTTAAAGAAAACTGTTGCAAACTTTGTGAAATTGTTGGCTTAATAAGGTACAACAAAATCAGTTAAGTATAACAGATTAATTGTGTATATGTCGGTTCATAATGGTTAATCAGGTAAGAATCAAGAACTTGCTTATTTTTCCCATTCATATTACCTTAATTTGTTAAGATCAACCACGCATCCTGTGTGCAATT
>RJWM01045732.1:0-12666 GCA_004363535.1 Dasyprocta punctata
CATGTCTATATCTGTCAATATCCCCAACCCCTAGGAAGGTAATGATATGCAATATTGTAACTACTGCCAAACTTCAACCACCTCAGTGTGTAAACCTACAATGTTATCATATCAGATCTGTTGTTGTTGTTTGTCTGTCTTTTTTGACTTTTATTTCTAGCTTCTGTATCTATTTTCTCTTAAATAAAAAAAAAAAAAGCCAGTATGTATATAAACATATTTTCAACATTTTAATCCATTAGGGAAATGCAAGCAAAAATATTTTGAGATTCCATCTCATGCCACTCTGAATGGCCATCATCAAAAGAAATTAGTCCTAGCTAGTATGTGAGGGAGAGGAACCATTCATAGTTTGTGTGGACGGAAACTACTATGATAATCTGTATTTACAAAAAAAAAAAAAACCTACAAATAAGAGTACCATTGGATCTAGCTACACCATTTTTTACATATACTGAAAGAATCAAAGACAATATACCATAGTGATTCATAAATACCCATGTTCATAGAAGTACAATTCAAAATAACTAAGCTGTGAAAACAGCCTAAATAGCCATCAACAGATTAATAAAGGAACAACGAAATCATATATATATATATATATATATATATATATATATATATATGTATATATATCTGTGTATATATATATATATCTGTGTGTGTGTACATATATATTATTCATGCATAAAGAACAATGAAATATTATCATTGTAGGAAAAAAGAAATGAATGGAAAAAGAGACTTTCATGTTATGCTAAACGAGACACATTCAGAAAGCTAAATATCACATATTTTCTTTTATATGAGTAAACAGAAGGAAGAAAGAAAGAAGAAAGAAGGAAAAAGAAAGAAAAAAGAAAGAGAATGAAAAAAGAAAGACAGAAAGAAAGAAGGAAAGAAGGAAAGAAAAGAAAGAAAGAAAGAAAGAAAGAAAGAAAGAAAGAAAGAAAGAAAGAGAAAGAAAGGAAGTGAAAAAACAAAGGCAGACAGAAATATGAACAACGTAAGAAACAAGGAGGTTGATTTTGGACATGAGAATGGAGATCAGGAGAGGGTAGAAAAAAGAGACTGGGAGGTAATGTGATTGAAAATGATCATTATACATGAAAATAAACATATTTCCCAAAGCAAAGTGAATTATTATGTATTTATAGCACTAAAATATTTGCTGCTAAAGAATTCTTTGGGAAATTTTCCATGTAGATACACTTTGTGTGCACTAATACCTTAATCATAAGGTTACGACAATTACAAAAAACACTTTAACATTACAAAATGAGCCCTTCTCCAAATCTCTAAAGTGTGCATTTGTTAATCATGAAAAACTCAAAAAAATTAATATATTCATTAGGGATATAAAAACTGTAAGTCATACTTACAGATCAATAATTGATTCTACGTTTAAAATGATTGCTACTATTTCTTTCACAGTTTGGGTTTTGTTCATAAATTTTTGCCTACACCCATGTCTTCAAGACGTTTACCTCATCTATCTTCCAGAAGATTTAGTGTTTCTATTTTAATATTTAGATCTTTGATCCATTTTGATTTTAGTTTAGTGCGTGGTGAAAGATATGGGTCTAGTTTTTGTGTTCAGCACGTGGAAAACCAGTTTTTCCAGCACCATTTATTAAAGAGTCTTTTATCCAGTGAACATGCTTGGCACCTTTCTCAAAAATAAGGTAGCTAAGGATGTCTAGCAGTGTTTCTCTATCTTCTAGTCTGTTCCATTGGCCTTTAGGTCTAGATTTTGTTTGTTTGCTTGTTTTGTTTTGTTTTGTTTGCCAGTACCATGTTGTTTTTATCACAGTAGTTTATACTATGATTTTGATTCAGGGATTATGATGCCCCTGCCTTGCCTTTGTTGCCCAGAATTGCCTTTGCTATTCTAGATCTCTTCTGGTTCCACATGAATTTTAAGATTATTTTTTGTAACTGTGAGATATGCTGTTGGAATCTTTTCTGAGATTAGAGTAAATCTGTGTAGCAATTTTGGAAGTATGACCATTTTCACTATATTGGTTCTTCCTACTCAAGAGCAAGGGACAAAATGAACAACTGGGATCTCATCTTATTAAAATATTTTACACAGCAAGAAAAACAGCCAGCAGAGTGAAGAGACAACCCACAATGTGGAAAAGATATTTTGCTAGTTGTTCCTCAGACAAAGCACTACTATTCAGAATATATAAAGAACTAAAATAAATAAATAAATAAGTAAAACCCCCAAATTTAAAGATGCAATCCAAAGATGGGTAGCTGAAACAAATAAACACTTCTTAAATGAAGAAGTAGAAACAACAAATTAATATGTGAAAAAATGTTCAACATCATTGGTCATTTGAGAAATTCAAATTTAAACAACACTGAGATTCCATCTCACTCCAAAAAAAAAAAGTCTGTGATCCAGAAATCAACCAATAACAAATGCTGGAAGGACTGTGGGCGAAAGGAACCCTTCTCAAATGTTGGCAGGAGTGCAGATTAGTACCACTAAGGAAATCAGCATAGAGATTCCTCAGAAAACAAGGATTAGAGGTCCCATTCAACCCAGCTATTCCCCTTCTGTGCATCTTCTCAGAAAAATTAAAAACATAATATCACAGTGATGTATGTGCACCCATGTTTATAGTGGCACAGTTTGTGATAGCTAAATCATGGAAACAGCCCAAATGCCCATCAAGTGGTGACTGGATAAAGAAGATGCAGTTTAGTCTTTTGTTCCTTGTGAAAAACTGGCTGTCCGACCCTGCTGTTCTGCCATTTTGTCTCCTGCTATTTCTCTTTCTCTCTCCCTCTCTCTCTGTCTCATTCTTTCTCTTTCTCTCCAAAAAAATGTGAATTTCTGTTCACTGGCATACTACTTTTCAATAAGGAAGGATAAACTTGAGATATTTCTAGGTAAATGGATTCACTTTGAAACCATACGCATAAGTAAAATAAATTGGACATGTTTAAATAAGACTAAAATGTATAATAGATACTGTGAAATAGGAAGAAAATGTCCACCTAGGAAATGTGAATGAGGGAGGTGGTAGGGGGAAAATAAGAAAGGGAAAAGGAAAAAAATTGATAAGAAGAGAAAGAGAAAAATGGAAACAACACTTTTGCAAATAGGGAGGGAAAGAAGGACTGAAGAGAGTATAGGGGAACAGGAAAAAAAAAAAAGAATCAAGTTATATCATGTACAGGTGCAAATTCCCTATAATGAATGTAATAATTATATATACCTAAAATGTACCAATAATAAAAAAGATTACTACTAACATAGGATTTTAGCTGGTCATGGTGGTACTCTACTGTAACCCTCATACTCTGGAATGGGGAGGCAGGATGACTATGAATTAGATACACAATGGGTAATTTACTGAATTAGTGAAGCCTTGTCTTAAAAAAAGAGGGTAATGTAGCAAAGATTCTGGGGTCAAATTCCAAATAAAAATAAAAGAAAGAAAAAAAAAGAAAGAAAGCATATAACCTTAATGTTGTTTTGATTATGAGAAAATACAAATAAAACAGTGAAAAATTATTAACATGACTTCATCTTATTTATTATCATTAAATTATTGTTCTTGTGATTTAGACAATATACATTACCTTTTTCTTTTTTTATTTGAGAAAAAAGACAGAAAAAACAAACAAAATGCAAATGAGAAAAACAAACAACAAAAATAACAAACCCAAAACAAAAACAGTAGAGGTTTTCAAAACAAGATGATAGGAATTTAACAATGGTTGTAATATTGCATATTGTTACCTTCAAAAAGGTAGTTTAAATTACCAGATATAGACATGTAAAATTGATCTAATCATATCAGTATGAACTGTTCTTTTCCAAGAACTAATACAATTAGTAGTATAGTCATCTTAGCTATCTTATGTGTGTATATATGTATATAGATATAGATACAGATACAGATATGTCTTTTTCCTTTTCCATTCCTTCTTTCCTCCTTTCCTCTATCCCAGTTACTCTTCCTCTTTGAGCAGTTTCCTACCCTTACACAAAATTTATTGTAGATTTTGGATCCTATTTGTTCTTTCAGTTTCTGACACTAGGGAGACAATACAGTATTTACATATGTGAGTTTGATTTATTTCACTTATAAGTATGGTATCAAGTAGTGTCTATTTGCTTATAAAGTTCTCTATGCAATATTTCTTTACAGATGAGTAGTACTCCATTGCATAAAAACACCACATAATTTAATCCATTCCTTGACTGATGGGCAGTGGGATTGTTTCCAAGGTTTGGCTATTACAATTGTACTGCTATAAACATGGGTGCACATATATCACTGTGGCATGATTCTTTTCACTTCTCCTGGAAAAATGCCAAGAAGCAGGGTACTTGGGTCAAATAGAACCTCTAATCCTAGCTTCTTGAGGAATCTTCACACTGATTTCCACAGTGGTTGCACCAGCCTACACTCCCACTAACAGAGGAGAAGTGTTCCTTTTTCCCCACAGCCCCTCTGCTTTTGTTATGTGTTGATTTCTTGATCTTGATAATTCTTTCTGGCATGAGATGGAATCTCAGTATTGTTTAAAATCACATTTCTTGAATGACTAATGATGCTGAACATTTTTTCAAATATTTATTTACCATTTGTATTTCGTCATCTGAGAAGTGTATATTCACTTTAAATGCCATTTTTGGATTGGGCCTTCGAATTTTGGGGGCCTGATTTCTTTTAATTCTTTATGTGCTCTAGACAGAAGTCCTCAGTCTGTGGTAGAGTTCACTAAGATTTTTTTCGCAATTTATAGGTTTCCTTTTCACGCTGCTGGAGATCTCTTTTAAAATGCAAAATCTTTTTAATAAGATGAGATCCCAGTTGTTGATTCTGGGCAGTATTTCCCATGGAGTTTGATTCTTGTTCATAAATTCTTTGCCTACCCCTATGCCTTCTAGATTTCTACTTACTTTTTCTTCCAGCAGATTTAGTGTTTCTGTTTTAATATTTAAATCTTCAATCCATTTTGACTTTAGTTTAGTGCATGGTGATAGACATGGGTCTAGTTCTAATTTTTGGCATGCAGAAAGCCAGCTTTTTCAGCATCACTCATTAAAGAAGCTATCTTTCTTCCAATGAACATGTTTGGCCCCTGTGTCAAAGATGAGGTGGCTCAGAGTGCTTAAAGTTGTGACTGTATCTTCTAATGTATTCCATTGATCTTCAGGTATTTTATTCTAGTACCAGGCTGATTTTATCACAGTAGGTTTGTAATATAATTTAAAGTTCAGGATTATGATATCTCCTGCCTTGTCTTTGTTGCCCAGATTTGCCTTTGCTATTCTGGTTCCAGATGAATTTTAGGAATGATTTCCCTAGATTTGTGAGGTATGCAAATGGTATTTTGTTTGGAATTGCATTAAATCTGTATAGAAATTTTGGGAGACTGGCCATTTTCACAACGTTTATTCTTCCTATCCATGTACAGGGAATGTCTTTCCATTTTTTGAAATCCTCTTCAATTTCATTTTTCAGAGTAATATAATTTTCAATGTATAGAGTTTTTACTGCATTTATTAGATTGACTCCAAAGTATTTCATTTTTTTGGATGATATAATGAAGGGTATGGTTTCCTTTATTTCTCTCTGAGTGAGTAACATACATTTAGTTGAAGGGAAACAGTCTGCAAAGTATCTAGTTTGAAATAGAGTGTTTATAATGTTGAACTAGCAAATAACCTCAGAATATTTTCTTGAAAAGGCAACTTGATTATCACTCTGAGTTACATTATTTCTGGTGTAAGTTAAGAATGGAATGTTTTCATACAAATCAAGATAGGGTGATTGGGGATGATGTTTTTGATCTCTAATTTCAAGGCTGATTGTTTCCCAGCTTGACCTTATTTTCAGGAACACATGGTACACATAATTTAATTATTGATTTCTGGAAAAAGATGCTTATTAAAGCCTCTAATTTAGGATGACTCAGCACTCTATTACTCCTTCCTGTCAGTCTTACCTAGAGACCCAGTGAGAGGCATGAGACTATAGAGCATTTTCTTAGTAAACTGAAAGCCTGATTTTATCTATGCTTTTTGGTTTCCCTGTTGTTTCAGCACCAATTTTCTGTTCATGACTTTTTTGTTTCTCCTGGCATGGATCTTCCCTCAGCACATTTTCCTGTTATCCTCAATAAATGTAACTGTTTTTCTTTTGCCTTTAGATGTACACTTGCAATTCTTTGCTCACTGTACACAAGAGTTTGGAATCTATCTTTTGGATCTTTGGTATAAAAAGACTAAATGTTAAAATAGAAACCCTTATTCTGGAAGACAAAATCAATAAAACTTTGAAAGTCTCAGGCATAGGTGAGGACTTTCTGAACATAACCCCAGTTGCACAGGAAACAAGGAGGATGATATCAGATTTAAAAGCTTCTGTATAGCGAAAGAAACAACCTACAGAGTAAATAAACACCTTCAGAATGGGAAAAAGTCTTGTCATTTATTCCTCAGACAGAGGACTCATATCTAGAATATGTAAAGAGCTAAAATATTAGACTTCCCCAAGTAAAAGACCCAATCAAAGCAATGGGCAACTGAAATAAATAGACATTTCACAGGAGAAGTTCAAATGATCAATAAGTACATGAGGTAATGCTCAATTCTTTTGACCATTAGAGAAATGTAAATTTAAAAAACACTGAGATTCAATGAAACTCCAGCAAAATGGTCTTTATCAGGAAATCAAACAAAAACAAATGCTGCTGGGAAAACAGAACCCTTCTACAATGTTGTTGGGAATGTAAAATAGTGCAAAATAGTGTGAAAATCAGCGTGGAGAATCTTCAAAAAATTTAAACTAGAAATTTCATTTCACCCAGATATTTGTTTGATACCTTCCCTTAAGAGTTAAGATACATCATATTCAAGAGATAATGCATACTTACGTTCATAGCTGTAAAATTCATTACAGATAAATTTCAAAAGCAGTCTATATGTCCATCAAAAGATGAATGGATAAAGAAGATGTGATATTTGCACACAATGAAGTTCCACTTTGCCATAAAGCAAAATATATTGAACAATTTGTAGAAAATGTCATGAACTTTGAGACTACAATGTTCAGTGAAATAAATGAGAAATGATTTTGCAGATGCTGTTATCCTACCCTTACGTTGTTCACTGCCAACCATGGTCAACCCCAATGTGTCTTTTGACATCACGGCCGATGGCAAGCCCTTGGGCCACATCTCATTTGAGCTGTTTTCAGACAAAGTTTAAAAGACAGCAGAAAATTTTCATGCTGTGAGCACTGGAGAGAAAACATTTGGTTGAGTGTGTTCCTGCTTTCACAGAATTGTTCCCGGATTTGTGCGTTAGGGTGGTGACTTCACAGGCCACAGTGGCACTGGTGGTAAGTGTGTCTATGGGGAAAATTTCAATAAGAACTTCATCCTGAAGCACACAAGTCCTGGCATCTTGTCCATGGTGAGTGCTGAACCAAAAACAAAGGGTTTCAGTTCTTCATCTCCATTACCAATACCAAGTGGTTGGACAGCAATCACATGGTCCTCAACATGGTGAAAGAGGGCATGAACACCATGGAGGCTATGGAGTGCTTCAGATTCAGGGACTGCAAGACCAGCAAAAAGATCACCACCACCGAGAGTGGACAACTCTAATGCATGTGACTTGTGTGTATTGCGACTACCAAACCATTTCTCTAGCTCAGGAGAGAACCCTGTACCCCACCTGCTCAAAACACGCCATTATTTCTGCTGTAACTGTAATTCTTTGGGTTCCATATTTTCCTTGCTTGTCTCCAAATGTAGCTGAGTTGCAGAGTTAAATTTATGGCTATAAATAAAATCTGAATAATTAAAAAGTAGACACACAAACTTACACATCTCATGACTTCTCTTACAGGAGACACAAAAAGTTCTAATAAAGAGCAAAACAGAAGACAGACAATAGGAAGTAGAGAGATAGATATTTCTCAAAGGAAAGGGGTCTTAAAAAATGGTGGTAATAGAGGTGAAAAAAGAATTAAGATGTATCAACAACACACAAGGAATGTATGCATTATGTACTGCAAACATCTACCACAAAATGGAAGGGGATTAAAAGATAGGTGGAGTGAGAAGGGAGGCATGGGAAAAGGGATGAAAAATAGAATTTAGATGTATTGTGTAAAGGTATCAACTCCACACAAGGAATGTAAACATATGTTAGAATGTGTTTCTGTTTGTCAAAACACCACAGAAGCATAACACAGAATGTGAGAAATTTAATAGATGGTGCTCGTGATGGAGTATGAGTTCATAGAAATTCAATAGAAGAGCAGTGGCAGGAGGAAAATGAATGTGACTTCATTTCTAGAACAGTCATACCATAAAAAGGAAACAGCAGCTACTCATTGAGGTCTGAGACTTCATAATGTAGTTAATGATAATGTTAACCAACTCGTACAGAATGCTTTTGGCAATTACCTGTAATATATCCATGCAACGCATTTTTTCAAATGTGAAGCTTTCTATTTAGCTTTGTTCGTTTAAATTTTTACTACTAACTTAAGTTTCTCACTTTATCATTTTAAATTTAGTAAGTTTTGTAATTCACCTTTGTATCATTTACAATACTGGAGTACAGAGTACTAGAGAGTTTCAGTTTGCCTGATGACTGTTTTGCAAATTAGATGCCATGAATATGCTTTATCACAATGGTGACTGTGTGTTTGTACTGTTTGCCTATAAAAACTTGAAAATTTGATTAATATAATAAGGAATGTCTTTGAAGCAAAGTGTATTTGTGACTCAAAACATTTCTAGAGATGTTAATTCTTTGTATGATTGTATGTACAGAGTTGACCAGTTAGAGCTTTTGATTAAACTCTTCCAGTCATATTGTCCAGCATAGTATTTCAGGTGCTCCAACTATAGAACTGAGTGCACACAATTGCCAACTACAATAGAATCAAATTTTCTTTTTGATTTATTTCTGATTTTTCTAGTTATAACAGTTACACCTACATGATATTGTGAATATGCCTCAGTGCTTAAACTTCAGAAATACATATGTTACTGCAGATTTCATTATTCTGGATGGACTACTATGTATTATTCTCATATTTTTATGTTTCTTAAATAAATCCCTTTTAATAAGTACATAGTAAAAATCTTTTAAATAATGTACAATTTTTTATTCAATTCTATTTTTAGGATTTTAATCTTTTGGGAATTTTTATGCTAGTAATTTTAAACTTTTGGGATGCTGCTCTTCTGGGATTAATGTCATATTAGATAATGGCATTTAGGGTAGTACTTTCAGGATTCTGGTCGAATACAATGCAATGTTTTAACCTGTATTTGCATTGTAGCTTCGATCAGGTTAATTGATATATTGTTTGTCACTTCATGTTAACTTTGAATAAACATATTAGTGCACACAAAATAACTTCTATAGATCTACATTGTGACTGTATTGATTCTAAAATAAAGTTTAAACAACTGACATAGTGAACCTTTGTTCTTGAATCTTCCAATCATTTAACAAGAGATTTGATTTTTTTCCTATTCTTTTCATCAAATATTTTTAGTTTTCCTATAGAATTAATGTGTACGTGTTGTTACATGTGTACCTAAGTATTTTTGGGTAGTGAATTGTTAATTTAACTGGTATCTTATTATCAAATTCATGTCATTTATTGCTAACGTGCAATTGACTTTTGTAATAAATTTGTATTTCATTGATTTCTGCTTTAAATGTCATTTCTTTTCTTCTTGTCATGCATTTAATCTGAACTTCTTTGTCTTTTTTTAATGCTTATTAGTAATTTTTAGAGTTCCATAGTTTTCTGATCTATATTATTATTATATTTATTATATCTGATCTATATTATTATTATATTATTATTATAATATATCTATATATTATTATATATTACATTATTATAATTCCACTCTAACTTCTGTGTTCATGTAGAAGACACATTTAGATACGTTACATTTTCATTTTTTCAACATAACTGTTAATTTTTCTTGCAATTTCTTCTTTGAATTACAGAACATTAGAAAGATTTTGTTTAATTCCCATCTACTTTGGATTTTTTGCCATATTTCTGTTAATTGTTCTTTGTTTAATTCTATTATGAAGTGAAAGTATATATTGTATGCTTTCAATTATTTTAAACTTACTCTAATACGTTCAGTTCCCAAAATGTAGAATATATTAGTGTGTACTCCATGTAACTAACAGGATAGTTTGTATTCAGATGTTTCTGTGTTAAGTACTCTATAAATGTTAATTACACCCCATTTATTGATAGCATTCCAGTTCAGTTCTTTCCTCATTAATCTTCTGTTTTTAAAATCTGTCTTTATTGTTAATTTGACCTATATCAGTAGATTTATATGTATTTTTCCTTGTCTCACCTTTTCATCACACTACTGTTAGTAAAAAAAATTAAGAATCGTTATGTCTTCCTGTGAAATTAACATTTTAGTCATTATCTAAGATCTCTTTATTTATAATAATTTTCATTATTCTGAATATTGGTAGTCTTAAATTAATAAAATTATTTCAATTTATTAAAATTATATTAACATGTGAATCATATATATATATATATATATATATATATATATATATACACATATACATACCAGGAATTGAACCCAGGGCTTCGAGCTTGTCAGGCAGGTGCTGCACTGCTGAGCTACATTCCTGGCCCAATATGGTGTTTCTTTCTTTATATTTTTCCCTTATCTTTCTATGCTACTTTATATTCACAGTGGGTTTGAGTAGCATTATAGTTTTGTCCTACCAAAGCCTCATGCTTGTAGGTAGGGATTTGAGGAAGTGTTTGAATCATGAGGACATGCTACTCATCAATCAGTTAAATAGTCCATTGATGACTTTGTAGTTAAATATGATGCTAGGAGGTGAAGCCTTATTATGACTTGTGTATAGATGTCCCCTTAAAGATTCATGTGGCCATAGCTGGGGCTTTTCAAAGGTGGTTGGATACGGGCTGTGTGATACTGGCATTAAGTGTATGATGCTTAAATTCAGGGTGTGTGATTACTAAATTTGTCCACTGATTGAGTCAGCATAGTTCTGGGTGTCAGTAATGGGAAGACCCACACTGAGTGTGGTCAGCATCATCCAAACGGCAGGTAGCCTGGATGGATAAAATGGGATAAAATGGGTAGGCCAGCTCATGTTTCTTTACTACTGTTGCTGCTCTGATGCCTTCTGCTTGCCATAAACTTTTTTTGTCTGTTGTGCCCCTCTGCTATGCCAGTCTTGCCTGGAGCCAGCCAACTATGCACTCAAACCTCTACAAACTGAACTGCAAGGGACTTTTCCCCTCTAACTTGGGGTCTTGAACATGCTACCTCGTCAATGAGAACAGTAACTACGGCAAGCCTGGTTGGAGGAGGTGGGTCACTGAGGACGTACTCCGGATGCAGATATGCACCTTTCCTTCCTTGATCTCACTCTACTTCCTGTCTGCCATGCCATGAAAAAGTCTCCCCTGCCATGTCCTTCTGCCACGTCGCTATGCCTTGGAGCAAGTCAACTATGTACTGAAACCACCACAAAATTCGAACCAAATAAACTTTTCATCCTTTAAACTGTGAATGTTGAGTATTGTGTCAATACAATAAAAAGTAAGGCAGGAAGGCTGCGTATAAATGAGTGTTTTGTTTTCCAGTGCTGTTTTTTGAGCCTGCTACCTAGATCATGCTAGGTAAGTGCACTTCTACCAAACAACATCCTCAGTTTGAAGCATATATTTTTGCACTGTCAGACATTCTCTTTCGTTTAACAGATGTATTTAATCTATTTACATTTAAAGTGATCATTGACAACACTCATTTACAACCAATGTATTAATAGTACTATAGAAGTTATTGTCATTTTATGTATGAGAATGAACGTACAAACTTATAAATTATATTCACTTTTAGTTAAAAAACAGTAAGAATTCCTTACTGAAATTTGAATATATTTGAAAAAATTTTATGAAATATTCCCTTTTAGAAAAATGTGACACCTATGGTATGTTG
Source organism: Dasyprocta punctata (assembly GCA_004363535.1). Taxonomy (NCBI): domain Eukaryota; kingdom Metazoa; phylum Chordata; class Mammalia; order Rodentia; family Dasyproctidae; genus Dasyprocta; species Dasyprocta punctata. The sequence continues at coordinate 12,034 of RJWM01045732.1, forward strand.
TAAAGGTAGCTAGTTGTAGCCTTACTGATGAAAATATTTCTGTCATCTCTCAGACTTGGTAACACTTGCAAAGAAACATAGCTAATGCATATTAATGTTATTAAGATTACTATATTGGTTTTTCTTTTTTTTAAACAAAGATGGCCATGAGTGTGAAGAAAAAAATCTATACCATTCTCAGAATCAAGCTATGAAAAAATCTTGAAATAGCAAGTACACATTGCATGGTGACACTCATAACAACAGAAAGAATGCCCAAGAATATTACAACGGTATTGCCTCTGAGGTCCTGGCAGATGGGGAGCACTGTAACCTCATGAGAGCACTCAATACAGTGCAATTTACAACCTTCATTATCAAGATTTTTTGCATTGCTTGCTTGATCATGAAAATTTAGGACATTCAACAGCAGTTTGAAATAAACAGTCATTCTAAAGAGTAACAGGTCTTGGAGAAGTCCAGTCAGGCACAACGAAAGGCAGCCATCCTCCACCATCCAACTGGCCCATAATTCAGAAGCTAGGCAGTCCCAACACAGCAACAGCAAATAACAAACATCGACCCCAAATCTGACCTTGTATGTATGTGCGTGTGTGTGTGTGTGTGTGTATATATATATATGTATATATTTGG
>RJWM01045733.1:0-12659 GCA_004363535.1 Dasyprocta punctata
GCTGGCAAGGAAGTAGAGAAAAACCCTTCTACCTTGCAGGTTGGAATGTAAATTAGTACAGCCACCATGAAAATAAATATGGAGGTTCTTCAAGAAACTGAAGAACAATCGTAAGACCCAACTGTATTACTCCTGGTTTATACTCAAAGGAATTAAGGTTAGCATTATAGGAATACCTGCATAGCCATGTTTACTGCAGCACAATTCACAACAGTCAAGATATGGAACCAGCCTATTTGCCCATCAGGAGATAAATGGATAAAGAAACTGTAGTGAGGGCTAGGTGTGATGGCACACACCTATAATCCCAGCACTCGGGAGGCTAAAGCAGGTGGAGCAGCACTGCAAGTGTGAGGCCAGCCTGAACTACGAAGTGAGTTTAAGGCCAGCCTGAACTACATAGTGAAACCCTATCTCAAACAGGCAAAAAAAAAAAAAAAAAAAAAAAAAAAAAAAAAAAAAAAAAAAAAAAAAAAAAAAAAAAAAAAAAAAAAAAAAAAAAAAAAAAAAAAAAAAAAAAAAAAAAAGAAGAAGAAGAAGAAGAAGAAAGACAGAAAAAGAAGAAAGGAGATTATTATATTATTAGACAAGAAGGGAACAATGGAGAGGGGAAAGAGGGACAAAAGGGATGGTAATGGAGGGATGAATACAATAAAAATATATGCATGAATGAAAACACCACACTGAAACCCAATACTTTGTAAAACTAATAGGTACTATTGAAAACATTTAAATGAACTGCTAAATATTTTTAAATTTCTCAATTTTAATTTCTTGTGGCATAAATAACAAGTTACACAAGTTACATCCCATTCAATAACTTTGCAGAGTACAAAGAGGTCCTGAGAACAAAAAGCTCCAGAGCTGCCCATTTAGGGTAATGTGCACACAAACTTCTTTTCTCCAGTAGAAAAAAAAAGGCAGATTCTTCTTAACAGGAAATAATTCACACCAATGGTTCCTAAATAGTCAAGTCCTGTGGAGAAAAATATGCTATGGATTAAATGCTGAATTTTAGTTAGTCTATGCAGTGATTCCCTCCCCTCCAAGACTTTACTGTTAAAGAGCAAGAGGGAAAAGACAAACAAAACCTCCAAAAACGAACACCTTGGATTTATCAAATCATCCAAATAGTCTTTCCCAAAACTCTTCCGTATTACAACCTCTTACGAAGTCTCCACCTCCACCTGGTGCCAAGTCTAGTGTTTACCTTCCATTGGAGTCTCCTATTTTTTTATTCCAAGGCTAACAGCTTAAGCAAATTTGAAGACGTACAAAGAACCATTAAAATGATTAGTTTTGAATTCAGAACAAAATGGTAACAAGTCCGGCCAAAGGGAGTGCTTGGCTCTCTAACCAAAGCTGATTTCCCTGAGTGCCAGCATCCCAAATACAGTTCTCAATGTTTCGTTCATCATCCCTCACATTAGCCTTGCTAAGGACTACTCTTGAAAGAAAGTTGATGAGAGATCAATTTCCTCCTGACTCAAGCACCTATCAGTGACAGCAAACCTTTTAGAGCTTTTCAATGAAAACAAACAGCCTGCTAGGGCACGCACGCACATCATAGGTTTGCCACCACTGAACACTTTCTATTGCAATTGTGGTCCTCTTCCTCTATCTTAATAACTTCCAAAGAAAATTAAGTAAGGACAAATACAAACATAGTATATAGCAATAACATATTACTGATTAAAATCCCCATTCCCACTTTATTATCTGCTAAAAATCAAGGTACTTGGAAATCTGCCCCCAGTTTACCCCAAGCCAGTTAATATTTTATACTAATTATATTTATATTTTAACTAGGTGTTTGCAGTATTTCAAAGAATGTTACATTAAATACCAATTCATGTTTAATATTTAACATTGATTTTCAATAAACGAATAAGCCATTAAGCAAACCACAGAAATCTTAAAATAAGTTGTTAAAAAGATGCATATAAGATTCCCTCCCTCCCTCCTTTCTTTCTGATGTCACTGTGGGGGTTGAACCCAGAGTCTATACACTAAGCTACATCACCATCCTTTATCTATTTTTATTATTGACACACGGTCTTACTAAATTGCTAAACTGCCCAGGTTGACTTAAATTTGCAATGCTGCCTCAGTCTCCCAGACAACTGGGATTACAGTCATGGGAGTGCACACATAATCCCAGCACTCTGGAAGCCTAAGACAGGAGAATCGTAAATTTCAAACCTAGCCTAGGCAACTTGGCAAGAACTTGTCTCAAAATATAAAATAATTTTAAAGGGCTGGGGATATAGCTCAGTATGAAGGCCTTGGGTTCAATAAACAGCATCACCACAACCAAAAAAAGGATGGGAAGGCAACAGTATGAAACAGCACTTGATGGTCCATATGCTCTCTACTGTAGCTAACTTCATCTTCATGAATGCTTTTACTATCCTTTCAGACATAACCCAATTTTTTCTATAAATCCATTCATTAATTCAACAAATATTCATTAAGTGCCTATTTTTAACATAAACTGTTCTACGTGCTGCTGATACAGAGGTAGACACACAAAACTGCTGGGATTCCACCTGTACTGGGACTTAAAACCTCACAGTAAACATGGCTCTGCATATATTGCAATAACCAACCACTGCCCACTAACGCAAACTTTCAGATGTGAAATACTGGAGTTAAGCTACAAGTTCAGGCCTCTATAATACTTCCTAGACACTAATATTGGAACAATACTGCTTTCAATGTCACAGAATTTGCTGCTTTAGGACAAGAGATAGAGCAAAAATTCTCATTCAAAAACACAATGTCAGATCTGATATTACAAACATTTAGGAAGGGATAACCTTCTTGAAAGTTCAGAGTGGAAAAAACTTTTTACAATACACAATGGAAACGTCAAGGCACCTGTACCCTCCATAAATATACTGTAGAAAATAATTCTGAACACATGAACATGTTCTCTACTTGTCTGATTTCTTTTTGGAATTTCTCGTTGTCTGTTTCCCTTTTGGTTCCCCTAGTTTCCTTGTATTTGTTTTCCAGAACTTTTGTTATTTCTTTGCTCTTTTCCTTCTCCTACACTACAGTATACAGTGTGTGGGCTGGAAGTATGACCTGGAAAAAAAAAAATTAAAGACCCTGTCTTGACCATAATTCCCATATCTACAGGAAGTCATTTGTAGAAAATGAAAAAACAACAAAGACCCAAGAATTCAATGTAGTTATTTGTTCCCTGAGGTGGTTCTGCTACCATTAAACATTTGCTAGTTCCTACATTGCATGATCTACATAAATCTGGAAAGATTAGTAGGATGGGACAGTCTTGGAACAGTACTGTCATCTCCTGCTTTCATTTGCCTGTACTATAGGCCTGTACTGCAAGCCTCAAGGCAAAGTAAAAGAATCCTTCATACTAGAAAGCAAACCTTCATGGACCAAGATTTTGCTTAAAGTGGAGCATTTTACACTAGGTACAGAGGCAGAACGAGACTGAAGCTTTAGGATCACTGATATCAACACTATCTTAAAAGACCAGTAGAGTGCAATTTAAAAATACAGAGTCCTTTTCTTTCTTGCCTTTGTTGGTTTGTTTTTTAAGACAGAGTCTTGCCATGTAGTTCAAGTTTACTTTGAACTCATTATGTAGCCCAAGCTGGTCTCAAACTTGCAGCAATCCTTCTGCCTCAACTTCCCAAGTGCTGCGATTAGAGGCGTGCACCCTCATCCCTGGCTCTCAGAATGATTCTCTTTTGAACCATCAGACTCCCATCTTCCTCTGGGCAAAGCAGCCCTATGCTCTAGATTTTCTTCAACAGTCTTTTGGGTTAGGGTTAGGGCTAGGGTTAGTGTTAGCGTTTCTCAGTTTTTTGGCTAAGATCAAGTATAGTACCTGTTCTTATCAATTTAATATCTGAGAAGTCCCTTATACGAGGGCAGCATATCAAATGGATTTTTAGTGCTGGGAGACAGAATAGGAGCTTGCTCTGTCCACTCTGGATCAGCCCAGTACTGCAGTACTCTAAGAACAGTGTACCTTCCATACACAACTGCAGTTGCTGAAAAATAGACTTGCTAGGTTTGTATTAGCCTATCCAGGTTAAAAAAGAAAAGAAAGAAAAATAAAAAGAAAAGGAAATATGCTCGTTGTAGCTCATATAAACATGTCAAACGTGGCATAATAATGAAGCAAATCTTAGTAGGGCATGGTGGTGCATGCCTATAATTCCAGTACTCAAGAGGCTGAGACAGCCTCAAGGATTGCCAGGTGTTCAAAGCCAGCCTGGGCTACATAGTGAATTTGAGGCTAGCCTGAATTATAAATCTAGACCCTGTCTCCAAAAGAAAAAGAAGAAGAAAAAAAAAAAGCCAATCTTTTTTTTATTTTTTAAAATTTTTAATTTTAAAGATAGTAAAATCTAACAAAACAAAACAGAACAAACGCAATCAAAACCAAGCACCAAAAAAAAGCCAATCTTAAACACAAGCTGTGAGTCATGGTACCTTGTAGAAAACTACTAACTCCTACTCTTCATTCTTGCAAGCACACAAGCAAGCCTATGATAATGTTGTTTTTAAAGAAGAAAAAGACTTTATTATGAACCTGTAGTTCACTGTAAACCCTCCTGCTAATGACTGCAAGCTTTCTGCCCCACAGGCCTGTTTTATATAGAACAAGTGCTACTTATTTTTTTTAAAACAATGTACTACATGGAACCAGAGGCGAAGACAGGAGGCCTCTGAATGGACGACCTCAAATGGTTGCAGCAAGAGCTCCAGCTGAGGTTTTGTTATACAGCAGTGGCAGATCTCGTGACAATGGCCAGTCCTGCAGTTTATAAACAAACTGCTGGCTCAGAAATGCAACCATATGCCTTCTGCAATCCAGTGCCATCTGAGCTGGGACTACTAAGGCAACCACTACAAGGAAGTAGAGGTAAGCGTCTGACCAACTTCACTCAGACACAAGAAATATTAGGGATAATACTCTTCATTCTGGCTCTGAAGTCAGGTTTGACAAAGTCAATAAAGTTTTTTGGGGGGGGCAGGGGGCTCTTTTTGTTTAGAGAAAAACACAACAAACCAAAAAATGAACAGAAAATCTTAAAAATAGCAAAAAGACTTCACATATAAAAATCTGAGCACAAAACCACCATCTTGTGGTTCCCTCATAAGATGCTTACTTCCTAAACTGCTTAATGGTATTTATTGCCCACTTAGTGCATAACCAGTAAGGTACTAGAACAAATGCCCAAAGCATTTTACTTATGCAAAAAAAAAATAAATGTTTGGGCAAGGTATCTGTCTACTGCCAACTGTCCACAACTGTTCAACACTGACCAATGGGAAACGAGTCCAAGCTCCCAAAAGATCCTCATTCATTCATTCATTCATTCACTCACTCAGTATAAGAAATTATGAACTGCCTAGTGTTATGGTGTACACCTGCAAACCCAGCATTCAGGAGGCTGGGCAGGAGGATCACTGTGAGTTTGAGGCCAGCCTGGGCTACATAGTTCAAGGCCAGCTGGGACTACATAGCAAGATGTTGTCTCAAAAAACAAAGAAGAACAAGTGGAAGGTGGGGAAGAGAGGGAGGGAGAGAGGGGGGAGACAGAGAGAAGAGAAAGAGGGGAGTGGGAAGGGAGGAGGAGGAAGAAGAGAAAGAAGTTACTATGAACCAGGTACTGAATTAAAAAGTGGGGCCAAGGAGATAGCTCAGTGCTATAAGTGTCTGCCCAGCAAGCACAAGGTCCTGAATTTGATTCCCGGTACCAAAAAAAATGAAATAAAATAAAAATAGTCTGGACCCACCCCACTGGGCCCGAGCGGCACTGGCTCCGACCACGAGATCTGCCCTCTGACGGACTGGGCGACCCGTGCGGACCCCCAGAGGAGAACAAGAATGGGCCCTACCTGGACCCACCCCACTGGGCCCAAGTGGCACGGGCGCGCAGGCTTGGAAACAAGGACAACACCCCCCCACCCCACCCCCGTAAGCAACCTGCTAGTTCAGAGGTCTGGCTAAATTGATAGCAACTAAGGAACATTAAGCAACTAAATGCTAGTTATTATTTTGTAGATTCTGCAGGCCTCCGGTTGGCAACCTGAGCATCTCTTTGGAAGATGACAGTAGGCAATGTAGCAAGTATGGGGGATTCTCTTCTGTCTTGTCTTCGAGGCCCAATATGGTTCTCACTGTTTTGCTTTACTCTGATCATTATTATTATTATTATTATTATTTTGCTTTATGTTATATTCTGTTTTTATTGGTTTTATTCTGTTTTGTTTTTGATTCAATTCTACTATACCTGTTGGAATGGTCAGCTATTCTGAAGATAACAAGATACACTACAGTAGCTCTTGTATTCTCATTATCTTTCTTCAAAGTTCTGTACCAGTTCTACTGCTTTGCTTTGATTGACTTTGTTCTGTTATGTTCTGTTGGATTTTACTATCTTTAAAATAAAATAAAAAAATAAATAAAAATAAAAATAGTGACAGGTTTGATTTGTGCCCTCAGAGAGTTAACGATCTAATTCAGGAGAAAATAGGTGATAAAAATAAAAAATACATATATGGGGAGGGGGAAGAACAAAAATATCATGCAGTTGTAAATTAAGGTGCTATTTAAAAAAAAGAAAGAGCAATAAGAGTTAATGACAGTAGCAATCTAATTTAGCCTGTGAGTTTCTCCTGAGGTTCCCCACTCTTACGTATTTGTCTAAAAAAAATTTTTTTAATCTATTACTTTACATTTTGGTGGGAGGGAAATAAGAGTTTTTTAAAGTAATTCACCTTTTGAAAAGAATGGTAACTAATGTAAAAAGCAAAATATTCCAAAGGTATCTGAAAATTAGCCTCCACCCCACTCTGGTCTTTCCAGCACTGGGGAAATGTAGACTAAATACATGGAGGCGCCTGTGTACACCTGTTAGACCAAAGAGACTGATCCACGTGCTGATGAGAAGTTCACACACAGGAACCCTCACACACAGTGCGTAATGATACTGAGCGTCTCTTCACACGCTCATTGCCACCGATCTCGCCTCTGATGGTTGGTTATGCTATGGATTTACTATTCAGCTTGATAAAACATGTAAGAGACACAGAAAATTGGCAAAATGTTTATAATTGCTAAAGTCTGTTAACAGGTACAGGGACACATAGCTACCTCTTTATTTTTATGTATTTTTGAAATTTTTCATATTAAAAAGGAGTCTGACACCTACACATTTCATTATTACTAATAACCACTTTCATTTTTCCATTTTCAACAATTTATACAAAGTAAATGCAAAATGCAATAAAATATTCTAATAGCACAAACATGTCTTGTTTTACAAAGATGAAGATCAATCAGCTACTATATAAAGCTCAGTTTAGTTAAAAACACGTAAATCAGAAATGTAAATGTAATGTACATAAATGAGTTGCTCAAGTCACAAAAAAATACAGTCCTTCCTCAGTGTAGTTTTTGAAGGTAAAATGAGACTGATTAACATATGAGTTCTTTTTTTTAATTCTGAAGAGTAACTAAAGTACAGTAAAGCACATGCTGTTATACAATACCCTAGCTAGAAGTGCACGCCTGCTCTGTTTATCCAGACTCCAGGCTTTGCAGTAGGTAGCCTATTTATTCTGCAACAATCTAAACACAGACGGTTGCTAAGGACCTATGTCCCTACAACTTGTTTCTTCTGATGAAACTGGAAAAACATTGCAAATCTGTCCACCAGATGTACAAAGGGCATTTGGAGAGAAAAAAATAATGGTATTAAGGCCAATATATTCTCTACAGCTCAAAGTCTCAAGAAGAAGTTAAGAAACCAATCAGACATTCTAAACTGGTCTGCTTTTCTCTGACCCATTTGCTGTTTTTAAAAAAATAGAAAAAAATTCACATAAAATTCGTATCTCCGACATCTTTTAAAAACCGTAAAATCTGATAATGTCTCCATATAGCAACGAGTGGCTAGCAGATATATAGTTGGAGCGCTCCTGGCCTAAACTAAGAGACACAATATGCCCTTTGTCAAGCATGTAGAACTAACTCAATTGTGATGAATGTGGTGTGCCAGTATGTCTCTGAGATTCCTTTTAAAACTCTTTAACTCCTTGTAATGCTATATATTCTGGTACTTAATAGTACACTTACTTTATTTTGTAGACAAAGTCTTGCTGTGATGCCCAGGAAGACTTCAAATTCACAATCCTCTAACCTTACCCTCTTGAGAACTTGGAATTACAGGTGTGTGTCACTGTGCTTATTGGCTCACTTTATTTTTTTGGTGGTGGGGGTGTTCATTACATGTACCTTTAACATAAATATTATAACAAATACTTTGCTTATACTCCTCAAAAACTTTAAATTGGTGCTAGCCTCATAACAAACGGTCCCTATAACCAGCATGGTGGTGCATTCCTGTAATCTAAGCACTCAGGAGGCTGAGGCAGGAGGATCACTGTGAATTTGAGACCACCCTAAATTATACAGCAAGACTCTGTCTCAAAAAACAAAAAACAAAAAAAACCCCAAAACAATGGTTCATATTTTTTGCTAAACAAAACTGAAGACAGATGGAGGGGAGGGGAAGTAAAAAGGATTAAGATGTTATGTACATGTATCAACTCTCTAGGATGAATGTGTTCATGTATTGCAAACATGTGCTAATAAATTCACATCCTCTTGAGAATAAAAATCAATTTGTAGAAATCAACTCATTGCTGCACGTGGTGGCGCATGCCTTTAATCCCAGCACTCAGGAGGCTGAGGTAGGCGGAGCGTTTTGAGTTTGAGGCCGGCTTGGGCTACAATGTGAGCGCAAGGCCGGCCTGAGATATATAGTGCGACCCTGCCTCAAAAAACTAGGGCCAGGAGTTTGGCTCAGCGGCTTATGTGCCTGCCTGACAGGCATGAGGTTGTGAGTTCAATCCCCGGTGCCACAAAAAAGAAAAGAAAAAAGAAAAAAAGAAATCAACTCATTTGCCTACTATAAAATTCAAAACAGGACTCTCTTTACTCTGTTATGACCATATACAATGCCAAATGCAGAAAAAGCCATTTCCAGAATCATGACAACAAACTACTAAACATTTACATGGGTTTCACTGTAGTACCACATGGGTTTCTCAATCCTGTCAGTACTGACATTCTCAACAGGACAACTGTTTATTGTCAATTGCTCTGCTGTGCACTATCAATGTTTAGCAACATCTCAAAGTCTTAATTTCTAAGAGCCAGAAGCATCCTGTCCCACCCAGGTTATAACAATCACAAATATCTCCAGATACTGCTAAATGTCCCTAGGACATGTCATAAATTAAAACATTAAGTAATGCTGGTACAATAATATGAGTCCATAATTAACCTGTGTGTCTGTGTAAAATGATCAAACACTAGCTAATCCTCTGTCCTTCCTATCTTCCTTCCTTCTTTTGCAGTGCTGGGGACTGAGCCCAGGGCCTTTTGCATGCTAAGCAAGTACTCCACCACTGAGACTGGCTTATATCTAAGTAAATGAAATTACGGATATTTAAAAATTTGATACCACTACTGGTATCAAAGTAAGTTAAGACACTTAAATAAAATTTCTACCTAAAAAAACTTCTTTCCTTTTGAGATAGGGTGTAAATTGCTCAAATCTCTGTCTCCCAAGTTGCTGGAACTATAGGTATGTACCACCATGCCTTTTTTTTTTTTTTTGAGACAAGGTCTGGCTATGCAGTTAAAGCTGGCCTTGAGTTCATTTTGTAGCCCAGTCTGGTCTTGAACTTGCAACAATGTTCCTACCTCAGCCTCCCTAGTGCCAGGATTACAGCCTGTGCTGCCATGCCCAGCTAAATGTTTTGGTTTTAAACTATTGTCTCCTTGGGGCTAAGGATGTAACTCAGTGGTGGAGTGCCTGCCTAGCATACAATAGGCTTTGAATTCACTCCTCAACACTGTGAAAAGTCTTGCCAGGCATGGTAATTCCAGCACTAGGGAGGCTGAGGCAGGAGGATCAGTATGTGCTTGAGATTAGTCTGAATTGCATAATGAGATCCTGTCTCAAAAACAAAACAAAACAGAGGCGGGCATGGTGGCACACACCTGTGATCCCAGCACTTGAGGCAGGAAGATCATTGCGAGTTTGAGACCAGCCTGGGCTACAAAGTGAGTTCAAGGCCAGCCTAAACTGCATAGTGAGACCCTGTCTCAGAAAAATAGGGCTGGGGATTTAGCTCAGTGGCTTAAGCACCTGCCTGGCAGGCGTGAGGTTGTGAGTTCGATCCCTGGTACCAAAACAAAACAAAACAATCCTAGGGTTAAACTTCCTCTATAATTGAGAAGCTCTTATACTAACTCAGGGTCTCTTTTGAATATAGTTTAGAGATTTTAATAACAGACTAATTGTCCAACATTCTGCTTTTGAGCCTTCCTTTTTTAGGTGTTTATTATATATGAGAAGAGGAAAGAAAATTAAGTGGAAGTTCAGTCAGACAGTATTCTCAAATTCAAAAATCTTTACTAAGTAGAAGATTAAAATATGAAATTGACACTTTTTTAGTATTAAATTTGTTAACTCTGTACCCTATTTCCCTGCTCATTTTATAATTTTCTTGTTCTAATAGGAAGGAGGTCAACCTTGTTATTTAAGAACAAGGAAAAAAGGGAAAAAACTAATTCTTATTAAGCTCTTCTGTGCCAGAAACTGTACTGAGACACTTTATCTTGTTTCATTCTTGAAACAGCTCTATGATTTCTATTTTATGGCTAAAAAAATGAAGCAGAACAAGGATTTGAAGCAAGCATGTTTAACCAAGTCAAAAGCATACATAATTATATCCTATCTACTTCTAAAGGAGCCAGCAACATTCACAACAGTATTCTCTTCCTTCCACTTTAAGACATTAAGAGGCCCAATATAGTATCTCTAAGAAAGGTTTAATCTACAGAGCTTGACAAAGAGCTAAGAATTCCTAACTCATCAAAAAGGCAAACTCAACACAATCTAGTGTTAACAAAATTTGGATGTATATGGCTTTCTTATCTATTCGTGAATAACTCAGTATTGAGTAGCAAGAACACACCCACGATTACGAGACTGCTGACCAGTCTCAGTAAATGTCAGCTTGCTGCCAAAGGATCCAGATCAGTGGAACTTTCCAGTTCTTTAAGGAAGCAACACATAGCTGCCTGTGAAATGTTTCCAGAACCAACTGAATGAGAAATTAAAAACAAAACAGATCAAGCTATCTTCAAGAAAGTATCAACAGAAAAATCTATGTGAGATATAGTAGTTGTGCCTCAATTCAGGATTAAAGGTCTACAAGTCACACTATTTTCTCGACAACTTGCAAAATTCATTCAATTTATATTTCACATTTTGCTTCATAAAAGAAAAATAAAACCAACACTTTAGAAGAGTTTTTTCGTCTGGCATTTCTATTAAGAACACACACACACAGAGCACTCTTTCAACACCTGTTTGAACTGTAAATAAACTAGAATACATGTGACAAGGGAAAATAAAAGCTTCAGCAAGAGACAGTTTACTTCCAATGTTCCAAAATGCTAACTGAAAAGGGAAACCAACTTGACCAACTGTAAGATAAAGGAAAAAACCTCGTGACTTTGTTCTTTTCAGGAAGTTACCAGGCAAGGAATCAGGACATAGAGTCAATTCTCAGTATAGGAACTGCGACAGCACTAGAGGCACAAGTGATGATGTTTGCTTGACACACCTCTATCAGAGCAGCTGTTGCCATCTATCCACTTTCCCTCCTCCTATGAGCTCCTTTCAGATCTGGGTTTATCCAGTTACACGTGCTAAGGGAAAAAAGGACATATTTCCCAGGCCACATTTATGCAAATAACATCAATGACCCACTTCAATGCTTCCCAGCAGATGTTATTTTGTCCTAAGTATATTTAAATAATCTCATTTCATTCATTCTTGCTAATGCTCACAGATCCTCTTGTGGGACTTTCCTCCCACAATATAACTGGCTGATTTTTAATTCGTGAAAAAAACACAAAAGAATTCCATACATTATACACAGATTACTAAATGCTTAGGGAAAGTCTAGAACAGATCTATCCAACAGATACAGATCTATCCAATAGATACACACAAACACACACACACACACACACATATTTGGAAGTTTATGGTATCATGCTAAAGAAATAAAAAGAAACAAGTAAAATTATTTTAATCCTTTAACCCAATATATGCAAAATGTTATGCCAACAACATACAAGCACTTAATAGCCACACACTGTTAGTGGCTATTGGAGAATGGAAGCCTAAAAAAGGAATCAAATTAATAACTTCTTTTTGTCTTCTATACATTTGAATTTTTTAAGCAACAGACAGACAGTACTTTTATGATACTTACAAAAAGCTGAAAAGTGTCTACCTAAGAAAATCAATTCAAGATGGACCAAAAACCTAAACATAAAAGTCAGAGCCATAAAGTTTCTTTTAAAAAAGGAAATATTGGAAGAGACTTTCAGATAACTGAAGCATATAGAACTCCAGCTAAACTTGACCAAAACAGGCCTACACCCAGACATATAATAATCAAGATTCCAGAAATCCAACACAAAAACATAATATTAAAAGCTATTAGAGAAAAGAGACAGATTACCTACAAAGGAAGGCCCATCAGAATCACGACAGACTTCTCAACACAAATCA
>RJWM01045734.1:0-12630 GCA_004363535.1 Dasyprocta punctata
AAGCACAGTGTTTTAGCTCTTCCCAATAGATCAAAATCAATATTGAATATTTAAAAGGTATGTAGATTTAAAAAGCCATTTCTCTGTATAAAAGCCATTTCTTTATATATAAAGAAATGACTTTTTGCTGCCTTGGGAGAAACTGACTTGTGCTTTCCCCTTGGCCTTGCAGAATACAAGCTGTTCAGGCTTTCAAAGGTCAGCTGAGGGTTCACTGTCCCTTCATTCATCAAGCCTCCCAAAGTATCAGACAGACCCATTATAATTAGTATTTGTCAAGTACATCCACGCACACACACAGACACACACACACACCTTCTAGGGAGATAAAGGGGCACTGTGCTAGGTACCTCTCTGGTGTAACCTCAGAGTGCATACATTCTAGAAATAAAATCAGGGAACACACACACACAGACAGACAGACAGAGAGACAGAGAGACAGAGAGAGAGATCTTACAAAGGCCAGAGAGTTCAGTCCACAGTTTGTAAGCAAGTGGAAAGAGAGTGGTATCTTACATCCACCAGGCTGAACCAGCCTGCAGGTGAAATTGGTTCCTGAAGGCAAATGGCACAACTCAGGGACCCTTTGGCAGGTGAAGGTACCACTGGGGAGCTCAGCCCCAGAATTTCCACTTTCAGACCTGCTTAGGTTTCACAAGAAGCTGGGGTGGATTTCCAGGTGAGGCTGCACCCCTTGCTGGACCTACAGGTCCCTTTCAGTTGCCTCTGTCTAACTCACCTCTGTCTTCAAGAGATTGGCTTTCCTACGACATTTAAATTTCTGCTGCCATCACCAGGAAGATTGGCTTACACTAAGTAATACAACTTTAAAATATTTTCTGAGCAGTAAAAGCAAACGATTGCAGTGTTATAAAATCATGTCTTTTAGGAGACATTAAAATGTTACTGATACTGATCTCAGCGAGGTAGAAAACTGCCAGCCAAGACTTTGAGAGGAAGGAGGCAGAGGCCCTGAAAACAGCATGAGGCCAGTGCATAAAGGAGATAGTTAAAGCCAAACTGGGAATAACTTCAGAAGCTAAAATTGCACGTTGCTGGGGTTTTGCCTTTTAATTTGTTTTTCCTCGCAGGCTGTGACTTTACCCCTTTCTATCAAAACCTTGACAATACCTCCCAAGAAAGGTGGTATCTGGCAGGGCCAACTCCTTGGGTTTGGCCAGCCTTAGCACCAAGCAGCAAAACATGCTGTTCACAAAGAAAGTAAATTATCCCTCGCCTTGGAGCCTGGAATACAGCAGGTGCTCAGTAAGTGCTGGCTGGCTTGCGATTCCCTGGGTATGTGCCCTTCCTTCCCACTCACCACCCAAGTCCTTTAAGACAGATTTTTAAAAAATCATCACACTATATCTAGGAGAAGAGTTGGGAGGGTGGATAGAGAGAAGCCATTGTAAGTGGCTTCAAAAATACTGTGTCTCTCAGCTGCCAAAAAAGCCCATGTGTTAGAAGTAGACACTGGGTTTGAAGATGGAATGGCAAATATAGGTTTTCTCCTGAGTTTGAAGCCATTCAGTCTTGAATGAGGAATTTCTTTTTGCCTGTGATCCAGCATATACTTTTGTGAAGGGGGGGGTAATATCACTCCCAATCAAGTGAAAAATGGTTCTCAAGACTACAAAAAAAAAAAAATACACATACCCAATGCATAAGTGGCTGTATAGTATATCAGTGGTGTGAAAAACTGCACAATAAGGAGAGGAATTAGAGGAAGAGATTCTTTAAAATTTCCTGGGAAACAGATAATTGAAAAGAACAGGTCAAAAGACATTAACCTGGTAAAAGAGGTGATAGACTGATTTATTTCTAGGATTTCAATAGAAATGGCCTCAGATCTTCAGGAAAGGCATGCAATTGCTTAGGAAACTTACTGCCAACTTGTGTTTCTGTCTTTATCCCCTCTGCCTGTTGGCTCAGTTTTCTGCCAAATCAGTTTGGACTGAAATAACCAGACAGGCCCAATAGTTAATTTTGTCCATGTTTTTAATTTTCTGACTTACTGAGTTCCCTTTTCAGATAATACCAGCTAACAATTATTGAGTACTTAGCACAAAACTTGCCATCCCTGGTGCTAAGTTCTTCACATGCCTTCTCTCATCTCATCCTCGAGTCCACACGGGGAGGCAGATACTGTTAGCATCCTCATTTTAGAGGTTAGAACACTGGCTCAGAGAGGGTAAGTAATGTGTAAATGGCTTAACTAGCAATGACAGCCTCAGGTGAGCGTCTAATCCAGGCTGAGTTAACAGAGGCCAAGTTTAATCATGCCACTCTTTTGATCCCTTGCTTTGTCCCCAGGTAGGTGCAGTAAGCGGGTTTCTATAAAACCCAGCTGTGAAATCAGGTATAAGAGCCCAGGAAGCCACCCTCGCCTGTTGATAAAGTCGTCACCTGTTGGTGAAGAGTGTGCCTTCAGTGGTGGAGGACGGTGCCCTGGGTGCTTTACCAGTGCCCCCCAGGGGCCAAAGGGTGCACAGGGAAATCTCAGAGTCCAAAAATCACCCCTTACCACACCACATAGGCGTAACTGGCCAACTTTCCTAAATTTAAGTTGACTTTCTATCAGAGTTCACATTTCCACCAACTTTTCATTAAATTAATTATTCAAAACAATTCAGAGTTAGCGTTCTCACAGCAACTATAACTCTGCCATGACTAGATTAAGGCGTAAATTGAACAGCATGTTTTGCAATAAAGTTAATTTTATATTCACCAGAGAACTGAGTTATAGTTGCTGTGGGAACCATCATTTCGAATCTCTTGACTTTGGTGCATTTACATTCTCAGTCACAGCACTGCACACTATAGTGTATTCTGCATAGACGTTTAATTTGTTTCACACCGTGGCCTGACTACCCTGAACTTGGAAGTCCTGTGAGAAACTAAGATTGCAGCCTGCTAGTGTTTTTGGGCTTCCTTCTTATCCTGATACCTATGCCACTATACAGAGAAACAGCCAAGAGATCAAAATGATCCTAATTTTATCTTAAAACTGTCTGCTTCAGTGAGGTGACTTTCCTTAGATGCGCCAAGTTGTGGGCAATGTCAACTGAAGCAGGCAATGTCATTGCATTTGTGTGCAGCCAGGATTTTCATCCAAGGGTATTTTTGAATCTGCACTGTGTTATTCAGTACACACGGGGTGACCCTCTGAATGCTCCAAGTTCTTGCATGTGCCATTAATCATGCAGACATGCACAGCCATACATCAGAACTTATTGGAGCTCCAGAAAAGCTAAGCAACATTTCCCAGAGCCACATAAAACCCAAGCATCTCTAAATCAAGACGCATTGCAGGGCCTCTCTAAAAGGTACATTCAGCAGAACTGGAGTAGAATCATGCTCCATCCTGGTGGTAAGGGATTGGAATCATGTGCCAAGGCAAAGACAGAGGCCTGTTTGGGAGGAACAGCAGAGGAAGATAAAACTCTAAGATGATTAGAGATGCGAGTGTTCCATCGAGAAGGATTATCGATTTTTGTAGCTTTATTGGAAAATTCAGTCATGCTTTCTGCCTCCTGGGGATTGCTCCGCTGCAATTTGGGAGTGTGTATGCGCAGCAGCTCTGCAGGTTAGCAGCTGAGTAGCAGCTCCCATTCACCGTTCAATTATCCATTTAGCTAGAATGTGACTTAGCAGAAACAGACTGCTGTTTTGCATGTAGAAAACGCGTTTGAAAAGAGGGAATTTAGTTTCACAGTAAATGAGAGGATTTTGAAGAGGAAACTAGCCTCATTATACAAAACTGAAGAATAGCACCTAACAATAGCCTAGGCCAGATTGTTGGAATTCAGACTACTGTTCTGGACTGCAGGAAATACAAGTATCCTTAGTACTTGTACTGTGCTGCAGATAAGTATACTTCTTGTGCAGAACTATCACAGAATTTGTAGATTTAAAACAAAAAAGGAGAGAGAAAGGAAGAACTGTAGTGACCCGTGGCCTTCCCACCAAATCCTTGATTAGCTAAACACTGAATTGAAAGGAAACAAACAAAAAAAAAAAGATCGCTACCTGCAAACAGTGTCACAGAGAGCAGAACGATATGATGATTCAGGCTCGCGTGGGTCACCCGGGTAGGCGGGGTGAGTGGTCAGTGAGTCTGCATTCTTGTCTAACAGTGGGCATAGGAGATACTCTGCCAGCCAGAGGCAAGAAAAAGGCAAAGAAGCTTTTGGAGATGGGGATGTTTTTACTGCCTTACTGTAAGGCAGAAGGTACCAGAAAACAAGGATGGAGTCATTTGACATTTTCGTGTTCTTTGGTGAGGTCTTCTGAGAGCTTAGGAGGATTGGTTGGTAAGAAAAGTCTGCCAGATTAATAAATAAATATAAATTTTGTATATTGTATATGTAGATAGACGTAAAGATAAAGCATTTGAAGAGTGTGAGTCCCACAGTGTGGATGGGTCAAGTGGCCTTGTGGGACAAATAGAACACAAAGGCATTAAAAAGTCGGGAAGAATAGCCTGGGAGTGTGCTGGGGTATGGTCCAAGGAGGCGCTATAGACAGAATGAACCAGAATAAACTGGTTGAATAAATCCATTCCTGATTTGAAGCTGAGGTTGAGAAAGTCAGGGAGTCTGATCGCTAGAACTGTTCCCTTGAGATCGTCAACCCTCACCCCGCAGACAGAGGCTCAGTGACTCCCTGGTTCCGCCCTCCTCCCATCTCACCTGAGTGCACCCTTACACAGCACAGCCTCCCGCACCACCCTCCCCCTCTTCCCCATGTGTTTTCTCGCATCTGGAGAAGCAGCTCGGAAAGGAGGGCAGGATCACTGCGCAGACCCAGCTCTTCAACTTCACCTGTCTGCCAAGTCCCAGAGGAGAAGTTCCCTCTGTGTGTGTCGTCTCGGGTGCTGTTTCGTGGACAGGGCGTTATATCTGCTGCTTTTGTATCCCAAGAATCTTTTCTCCCAGAGAGATGGACTGGGAAACTTAGACACATCTACCAGTAGCTGAGCCACAGAAGCATCTAGGCAGGGCAAACTGGTACCCTAGCCAAGGTACCACTGTGGCTTACCGAGATATCACCATTTTTGAAGGAAAATCAGTATCTTTACCTTGAATCAGGAGACTCTGCCCCTCGCTCATTCTGCCTCAGCCACACTGGCCACCTGCCTGTCCCTCCAGCGTCTAACACTCTTGTGTCTCAGGGCTTTGTATTTCTGGTTTCCTCTGCCTGGACTACTGAGCTACAAAAACTGGCATGACTTGGTTCCTCCGCTCCCTGACTTCTTTGCCCATAGGTCACCTTGTCAGCAAAGACTTCCCTGAGTACCTTGTATGAAAAAGACAGCAGTCTCCATCACCCACCCCCATCACAGTCCTTCCCGTCTGTTCTCCCCTAGAGTAGACACCACATCTGACATCCTACCTTAACTTTTATTTGTCTCCACTCAGTAGCATATAAGATTGTTTAAGACTTTGATTTTTTGAGTTTTCCACTGTGTACCCTGTGTCTAGATAGTACTTCATTTGGTACATAACAGATGCTCAAGAAACATTTGTTGAATGAATGAAAGCATGAACTCATAGGTCTACTATAGAAATCAGTACCTTATAACCACTCCGTGACTGTTTTAACTAGTTTTGTTATCTCTACTTTGGAAGTCCTTTCACCTTTAACCCCCTCAACCTAGCATCATCAAGGACTAGAGACGGAGCAGAGATGAAAGTGCACACTCTCATCTGGGGACCACCACACCAGCATGAGATGGCTTCCCCTGCTGGATCCTGGTGGCACAGAGCCTGCCTCTCAGCTTCTGAAACTCCATTTAGTTGAGGGTGGTAGAGTGGGTCAAGCTGTCCACTGACTCCCCCACACTACCCAGATTCACGTCTGAACCCAAAATAGCAATTCACTAATGCACAAAGAAGAGGCTCCAGAGTTTTGCTGCATCCTCTCCCTAAAGGGAAATCTAGATGGGAATGAAGTCAGGAGTGAGAAGGAGCCCGGCATGGTGGAGATACCTGTAATCCCAGCACTCTGGGAGGCTAAGGCTGGAAGATTATAAGTTTGAGCACAACCTGGAAAGTTCAATAACTTAGTGAGACCCTATCTCAAAATAAATAAAGAACTGTGATATGGTTCAGTATGAAAGCCCTGAGTTCACAGTAGCAGAAAACTAAAAAAGAGGGGGAAAAAGGAGGAGAAGGAGGAGGAAGAAGAAGGAGGCAGAGGAGGAAGGAGAAGAAGAGGAAAAGGAAGAAGAAGAAAAGAAGAGAAGGTGAAGGAGAAGGAGGAGGAGAGAAGAATGTTGCTTGGAGAGGAATGAATCAAATCAGGGAATATAGTCATCCCTATGTATCCACAGAGATTTGGTTCTAGGGCCTCATGGATACCAAATCCACAGGTGCTCCAGTTTCTGACATACAATGGCAGTGTTTGCTGATAACCTGTGCACATTTTCCTATATGCTTTAAATCATCTCTAGAAAACTTAGAAGAACTAATGCAGTGTAAGTGCTGTGTGAATAGTTGTTAGACTCTATTGTTCAGGGGATAATGACAAGAAAAGTCTGCCCATATTCAGTATGGACACAATGTTTATTCAAATATTTTCCATCAAAGGTTGGCTGCGCTGAGCACCACCTTCTTCCCTGGCTAGAGGGGAGCGTAGGGCGTGGGCTTGGAGTTGAATGGGCCTGGGATCAAACCCTCCATCGCCACTTTGCAGTAGTGGAGATCCTAGGTAGGTTAAGCAACTTTGCTGAGCTTAAGCATTTTCACCCACAATGCTATGAATACTGAGTTCATAGGATCTCTGCAGCGGCTCCATAGAATAACAAAGATGTGAATTACTGGACACCTGGTAGGCACCGCTGCATGCTGGGTGAGCTGCATCCGTCCTCTCAGGGGAGAAGGGCACATGCACCTCAGACTGGACCCTCATTCTTGCCTTCTTCCCGGCTTTCTGCTCACCCCACACAGCCCATCTCCTTCTGGTGACATGCTTTCCTGAGCCTAGGTGAGATTTCTAAACCCTGCAATCCTTGATACTGTCATTTCACATATCCCTGGTGTCTTAAAGGAAGTTCTGCACATTGTTTGGCACATCCACTGTGTACACATCAAATGGGACTCCCAGGGAATTACCTTGTTTTCCTCATTTCCATTGAAGTCTTTGGAGGACACCTTCCTGGAGTCGTGGCTGTACTGATTGCACTGATCCTTTCTCTCTCTTTGAGACAAGGTCTTGCTCTGTTGCCCAAAGTAGCCTCCAACTCTAGATCCCCACCATGTCTAGCTTTGATCCTGTTGTAGGTAAAAAGCATGCAGTTGGCCTCACTGTCAGTTTGTATGCAAATTAAAGACTTCCCTAAGCCACACACAGACCTTGCTGTGCCCAATTAAGGGCACTTCCAATAATAACAATAGTCATCATGGCTGTCTGTTGTGTACATTTACTGTAAGCCATGAATCTCAGATTTTCTCATACAAACCTCAACAACTCTCTAGGGTCAGTATTTTTCTGCTCTGATTTCATAGGTGAAGATTCAGCCAAGGGGTAAGGCTGAGATTTGAACTCAGGCAGCTGGATTCTGAGCCCGCCGTGGGAACCACTGTAAGCACAGCTGAGCCTTCCCATCTCTGGCTTCTGCATATTCAAATTCAACCAATCCTAGCTCCAAAACAAACAAAAATGCATTTGTACTAAGCATGTACAGACTCTTTCCTCTTGTTGTGTTCCCTAAACAATATATCATAACTATAAATACAGCATTTACATTCTGTTAAGAATTAGAAGTAAGCTGGAGGTGACTTAAAGTATACAAGAGGACTGTGTATGTTATATGCAAATACTGTGCATTTTATATAAGGGACTTGAGCATCTAAGGATTTAGGTATCCTAGAACCAATGTGTTGTGAACACTGAGGGGTGAATGTCATAGTGACTCAGGGAGGGCCAGATTCCTTAATCAGAGGAGACAGTGGAATCTATTGGAAAGCCCATATTAGGTAGTGGAACAAGTGACAGTATAAAAATCTGACCTCTCCCTTGCCCTTGGGGTGACTTTATCTGTACCAACCTTTTGCCTGCATGACAGTCAATGAAGAAGGCTCAGTCCTCACTTCCTGTACTTGATCATGACCAATTACCATGGGTCAACTACCATCCAGGTTATCCTGGGACACGAGATTTTAGTGCTAAAACCCAAACAGTACCAGACAAACTGGGACTCTTGGTCCACTATTAGAGTACAGGTGCTATGGAACCCATCTGCCCCATGTCAAATCCTGGTTCCACAACTAACCATCTCTGTTACTTGGGCCAAGTTTCCTAAATTCTCTGTGCCCCCACTTCCTCACTTGTAAAATGAGAATAATGATAGTACCCGCACCATAGAGTTACTGTGACCATTACATGACTTAATGTTGAAAGGGAAGTGAGTGCGTCAGGCACACAGAAATGTCTCAGTTAGGATTTGATATTACTATTGTTTTTATAGTAAAAGCTTCCTAAAATCCAGAATTTCCATCCTGGGGCAGATTCTTTGCCTCACCCTTTTCAAATCTGTAAGAAACAAACATTTAGTGATTTCCTTGCATTTTCTGAAATGTGCTAGAAATGACGACAACAACAAAAAAAAATGGCAATTTATTGTTGGCCTGATTTTACACTAGTTAAAAGAGAATCGGCAGCCCTGCAGAAGTAACGAGTCCGTGCCCAAAGGCCTCCTAGGTGTTATTTGTATTTTTATGACCCTCCTGTGGCTATAAGGATGCTCAGTGGGTGTAGAAATTGGATGGTTAAAAATAACAAATAAGAAATCAAAGTCGCGCCTTTTCCCCATTTCCATACCAGTAGGTACTACATTCATTACTTGCTGGACAGCTGTGGGAATAAGCAACACGAGGTACAACAACTTGATTATCCTCCAAGAACCAAATTAAACCATTGTACTTTCTTATTATTGTCATCCCTACCTTTGTGTAACTCTTGTCACCCTCTTAATCTAGCAACGTGCCTTCTCTTGTACTTCACTGGGCTCTCTAGTCTGCCTCTTGCAGTAGGGCTCTTCACGGGCTCCTCACGGGCTGCAAGGCAGGGACCCATCCTGGCACACAGACTCAGCCCCCGCCTGTCATCAGCTTGGTTTGAGGTCCTGTGCTGCACGCAGCTGCCGCTTTTGCTGGGGAACGTGTCATCCTGCCAGGGGCTTGGGGCAGGGCCTGCGGGATGCTTTTCCTTTTACCTGGCTGCTGAATCAAGGACACAGTGAAATAGCAAAGAAACACAGCACAAGGTTTTTTATGCGTTCATCCAACAAATATGTTTAATGCTAAGCACTGGGGTGAGCACTGGGAACACAGCCATAAACAACAGAGCCAAAGTCTTTCTTTCACTCTGGAGGTTTAGAGCATCCCAGGGAGGTGGCTTTAAACCATTGCTTCTCAGGTTTTGCCACATGTAGGAATCACCAGGGAAGCTTAAAGAAAAAAATGTAAGAAAGAAAAGAAAAATGGGGGGGTGGGAGGTGGTTAGGTGTGGTTCAGTGGCAGAGCATATGGTTAGCATGAGCAAGGCCTTGGGTTTGATTCCCAGCACCAAAGAAAGAAGGAATGGGAAAGATACTGATGCCTGGGTCTCATCTTTAGAGATTCTCCTTTAATTGTGGTACCGCCAACCATGGGGGTTTTTCAAGATTCTCAGGCAGTGCATATGTGCAGCCAATTTGAGACCCACTGCTTTAAATGAGGGATGAATTCAAATTATAAATGGTGCAATTGAGGAGGAGGAGATGGTGCTATGAAGGCCTGAAAGGAGGGGAGGATCCTTGAGTTGGGAGTCAAAAGAGCCATCCCTGAACAAGGTGGGGCCAGCCAAGCCAAGGATGAATGGCTTTAGCCAAAGTAGGTGCAGGAAGCATAGTTTGAAGGAGAGATATCAGCAAAAGCCCAAAAGAAGGATCAAGGCTACGTTCCAGAAGACAGCAGGCCATTGTGGCTGAAGCCCAGAGAACAGAGACAGAAGTGACAGGAGAAAAGAAGGGGAAAATTAGCAGGGCCAGATAATGCAGGTCCTTTGAGGCCCTCTCAGGGATTTAGGATTTACTCCTAAAGCAGTGGTTTCACACAGAGCAGGCATCTGGAATCCCTGGAGGGCTTGTCACATTGCAGATGGCTGGCAGCCCCAGAGGTTATGACCCAGCAGATCGGGGATGAAGCCCAAGACCATACATTTCTAACGAGTTCGCAGGCAGTGCTCATGCTGCCAATCCCCAGACCATACTTTGAGAACACTGCATTAATCTAAAGCTGTGGGAGGAACTCCTGGAGCATTTTCAGCAGGGGCTTGGCATGGCTTGGTGTGCGCTTTAGCAGTGGGGTGATGTGAAATTCAACTCCTACGACCAGCCCACTGCATCCTCCTTTGATTAGGCAAATTAAGAATTAAGAAAAGTATGGCTCCAGGAGGAGACAGTGGGCACCCAAGAGAAGTACAGTCTTATTGTGTTGAACTCAGTGTGACTGGGGGATACTGAGTTAGTTTGGATTCACTCAGTGACTAAGGTAGGGTCTCTCTCCAAGAATAGTGATTCCTGGTTACTACTGCCTACATTCTCACTTTCCTCCTCCCATGGTCTTCAACTTAATTTTTTTTAATGTACTGATAAGAGCCTGCAATATCAAGACAATTAAAATACAAGAGTTGTGTCTCCCTTTCCCCCTTTTCTTCAAATGGGAAAGAGCTTGTGTTTCGTTTTTTTAAATCCATCCTTTTTCTGCAGCCAGGGCTGAGGCTGCTGCCTGCCTTTTCCCACGCAGACAGAAATGATGCTCATCAGTGAGAACCCAGGTGCATCCAGGACACGTGCAGCATAGACAGCTGGATCCACATTTATATCGCTTCACGGAGGCTCTGCCTGATTCTGTTGCTGCCTCCTTAAGAACAAAAGCCAGTTCTTCCTCTGCAGTGGACCATGTAAGGGACTCTGGCCTCCCCAGTGCCCAGCATCATGCATCCTTGCACCTCTACAAACCCTTAAAGACATGCAGATGCTGTTGAAACAAAGAGAAACATCTGCTCCTTGATTTTCCATGTTTTTTCTAGCAAAGCAGTGACAGCTGTTCAAGGAGAGGTTCATGACTGTATGTCCACACAAGTTTGTGCCTAGAAACAGAATCCCCTACACAGCTCCATCCTGCACATGTGGGTGAGCAAGAGAGACAAGCCCCGCTGGCTTCCAGAGACCAGGGTGCTTCTTTAGCAGCCTGTCTTTTAAAATTAGTTGAAGGTCTTCTCCAGAGTGCCTCAAAGCATCAGATCAATTTTCTGAGCATCACCACTGTTGTTTAGTATAAATGGCTACAGACCCCCTGGTGATCCCTGATCCCCAGCACCTCAGCTGCCTTCAACCAGAAAGAGCTCTGGAATGGAATGGCAGGATCTGTTATTAAATATTTCCAGCGTGGGTGTGCTCCTCAAATTCCAGAGATGCACAGCTTCAGGAAAACAGTTTACAACACTTGCAGGGATAGGATGGGAGATGGTGTCCTTAGTTAAGTTAGCATTCAAAAGTATGATTCTTCCCAAGAGAAAACTCCATCATTTTTTCTACCTTCAATTCTCCTGACCTCACAGAAGCCATTAGCATCAGTGAATTTTCTTTTCACTCAGCGGACCTAATGTGGCATTGCTGGAGTTTTGGCTAGTGGTCACAGAGAGAGTGCTGATTGCCTAGGACGTGAGGCTGCCGTGCACTGAGGACACCCAAGAAACCCCTGCTTTTTTAACTTTAATAGGATAGGCTCTTGAGTATTTTTCCTCATCTGGGAAACAGGAAAATAAATGTGTAGCACTGGTCTGTACCCCAAAGACAAAGCCTACCACTAACTGTAATATTTGTAGTAACAACTGTATCAGTGTTAGCAACAATATATACTCTATTTGCTATGCACTTATGATGCACCAAATTCCGCTAAAATATTTGTCTTTATCACTGCATTTAACACTACTGACATCTGTACCAAGTAAGTCTTGTCATCATCCCTTGCTAAATTATTCAGTCAACAAACCTCATAGAGTGTCTATTACTGGCCAGTCATTTTTCTAGACCTTAAGAATATGTCACTGAACAAAGGAGACAAAAACTCTCAGCCTTCCTAGAGGTTGTATTCTATTGGGAAAGACAGAACATAAGATGAGCTGGTAAAATACAGAGTTTTCCACAGACTGAGGCTCAGAAAGATGTGTCTACCAACCCAAGCTCACACAGAGAACAAGACGCAGATGCAGGTTGCAAACCCAGAACTCTGACTCCAATCCAGGTTATGGTTGTCCCTGAAATGAGATAACCAATTTTCCACGAGGGTTTATCCTGGAATGTGACAGCTCTGCCGATGATCTCTGGAACCAAGCAGGGAAGCACACTCCATGGCTGTCCTTGTCCCCGGTCCGCTTTTACCCGCAGCTACTTCGTGCATCTGCTCCCATCCCCAGCTGCGTAGGGTGCTGCCTCCGTACTTCTGTCAGATGTGCTTGATGTTGAATGTTAAAATCCTGTTTCTGTCTCCAGACCCCTTATGCAACATTAGCCACTTATTTCTACCTCTAAATTGCTGCACATGGCAGAACATATCTTGAAGCTTAAAAAAAAAAAAAAAA
>RJWM01045735.1:0-12665 GCA_004363535.1 Dasyprocta punctata
GGGAGGGGAGAGGGGAGCAAGCAAGGCCTGAAGGGAGCAAGAAAAGTGAGGCAGGGAGAAGTAGGGTAGAAGGCAGGGGACCTCTGCTTGGGTAAGGTCACGAGAAAAGATGGGAAGGGGCAGGCTGTGTCACGGAAGAAGTGGGGAGTTGCCCAGACAGATCAAGGGGGTCAGAGAGGGGAGAGCAATAGGGTCAAAGACGGTGGGTTGGGGTATGAGAGTGGCGGGTCCTCAGGCTCCAACCCGCCCAAGGACCATCGCCCAGCTTGAGAGCCGAGGCCTGGAGGCCGCTCCTTACCTATGAAATGAGGACTTCAGACTCTTCCCTTTCCTCTGGGTCCAGTGGACAGCAGCGTGAGCCATGACATCGCTGACTGCCCGCGCATGTGCACCAAACACATGGGTCACGTGGGGAAAGGGGTTGGCCCTTGGCAGTATGGGGCGGGGCCTGGGAGGGGTGGGCCCAGCCTGTGTCCTCTTAGCTCGCTGGGGAGGTGGGGTTCAGCCTGCTTCCAGGAGTGGGTGGGGAATTGTAGGGGTGGGGCTGTCATAAAAGGGCAGGTCCAAGTGTCACCTGACCTGAGCAGCCTCACCCTGCAGCGCCCGGCCCCTTCCGCCTGGCTGACCCCAGTTCCTCTGGCGCATGCGCAGTCAGTCACGTGCCTCACACCACCCGCTCACCAGAACAGGAGCAAGGCTGAGCATAAGGTGTTCACCCCTCAACGGGTAAGGAGGAGCCAGATGGTCCCTGGGCAGGTTGGGGCCTGAGGACACACCACTCTCCCACCCCACTGCAACGCGCTTGACCTTGGGGCTGCTCTCCTCTCCAACCCTCTTGATATGGTGGGGCCCTTCCGCGCCTTCATCTGTGACCAAGTCCGTCCTTTCCCCTCCTCATTTGACCTGGTCCAGCCGAGAACACTTCCGGTCTTCCTCTTCCTGCCTGGCCTTCTTTCTCTTTGACACCCTCCTCTTTTCCCCCTCCTCATCTTCCTCCTTACCCTCTCTTTCCCCTGATGCCTCCTGGGACCTCTTCTGGCCCTCCCCTTCCTATGGCCCCCCCACCCTCTCACCCTAGTCACCCACATCAGTGGGAGCCTGTGTTGGTGAGGTGGAGTCACTCGGTACTTTTTGTTTCCACAGCCTGCAGACCATAATGGAGGAGCACAATCTGGTGTTCCTGCTCAGGGCAAGGACTGTTCTGTCATGCCTTGGTCTACAGTGTCAGAGCCAGTGTCTGGATGAGTTAATTCCTGAGGACCCCTTGCATTCCAGGACTGCAGGCCCTCCACAGGCCTCTAGCCTCTGCTACCTAGTACTCCAGCCCTAGTACCTGGGACAACCAACTACAAGAACTTCCGACCCCTGCCTAGGATGCCCAGCCTTGCCCTGTAGTGTACAGCGTGCCCAGTGGCCTTCTTGGGACTTAAAACTGTGGAAAGTAATGGGACCAGCAGGTAAGGAGGGGTCCAGAAGTGAACAATGGGGTCAGGATGGACCCTGGGGGTGGGGAGGTGGCCAAGCAGAGGTCACCCCACACACAAGAACTAGGGCTGGAGTTTGGGTAAGGGGTAGAGTTAGAGATTAGGGGTTAGAGTTGGAATATTAGGGTTAGCATTCGAGAAATAGGATTGGAGAGTTAGGGCTAAAGAATAGGGTTACAGTTTAGGATTGGTGTTGGAAGAAAAGGGTTTTTATGGTAAGGTTTAGGCCAGTGGTGGTGACCTTTTTAGAGATGAGTGCCCAGGCTGGAGCCTAAAACCCACTTATTTATCACAAAGTGCTGAAGCTGCAGTTACATCTGAATTACTGAGGTTTTAGTTAATAAAAAACAACTCATACATCAACATATTTTTTGTCTTAAAAGATAAACAAACACCGCCGTAACTTCACAACCACTTAGGCTTTAAGGCTTTGAGTTTAGGATAAAGGTTTGGGATAGGCCCAGGTACAGGGTAAGATGCAGGGGTAGTAGTAGGAGTAAAGTCAGGGTTTTGGGGTGAGTATTAGGGGGTTAGGATTAGTGGAGTGGGGTAGGGGGTTAGAGGCTTAGGGTTAACGTCGGGTTACATGGTTAAGGTTTGTGGGGGTTAGAATTATGGTTAGGGGTTTAGGGTTATTGCTTTGGTCACTTAATGTTTATGTCCGGGTTGTAATTGTTAATGTTGGGGATTCCCAAAGGATAATACAATTCTTGGGTTCATTTCACGTTCACTTACTGCCCCAATTGGAAAAAATAACTCTTTTACCGCTTAGATCAAGTTTTCTAGTTCAACTCATTCTGGGACTGCCCCTTTATTGTCATGATGTTGATGAATATAACAGATGTGTATTTTTACTTGAACAACTCTTTTCAGTTCTTTGGGGGTATCTATCTAGGAATCATTAGTAAATTAAGTGTTTACTCAACTTTTTGAGAAAATGCAAAACTATTTCCCACAGAGGCTGCAGCAGGTGTAATGGCTCCACTGTCTTCTCATCCTTACCTTAAATTATTTTGATGACAGGTCCTGTCATAGGAGTGAAGGGGAACCTCGCTCACTTGTAATTCAT
Source organism: Dasyprocta punctata (assembly GCA_004363535.1). Taxonomy (NCBI): domain Eukaryota; kingdom Metazoa; phylum Chordata; class Mammalia; order Rodentia; family Dasyproctidae; genus Dasyprocta; species Dasyprocta punctata. Next base: position 2,554 of record RJWM01045735.1, read on the forward strand.
ATTTTCTTATTGTGTGAGATACTAGGCATCTGCTTCCGTGTTCGCATCGGAGTACTGCAGGGGGTAGTGTCGCATTCCAGGGGCATTCTGGTTATTTCCTCGGTCACCTGCTCTCATTGTCCACCTTCTATGATATGATGGCCTGCAAGACCGCAGTCATTCAGATAAGAATGGATCCATCACATCCTGTTATTAGGGTCTTTCTTTGGGTGTGCAGCAGCTGAGTCTGCTCACAGCACTCTGTCCTATCTTCTGTGCTGCATCGCAAGTCCCTTGTCAATACCAGCTGCCGCATATTAATAGATCTGTTTTCTTTTTTCCCAGCTGCCTGTTTAGAGCTTTGTCTCTACAAGTGAAACTTCATGGCATTCTGTGTGGACAGAGAGCAGAGCAGCGGAAGGAGGTTCAAGCCTGCTGCCTCACTTTGACCTCAGCTCTACCTGCTGCGTCTTCTCTGAGACCTCACCATGGATTCTCTGAATCAGGTTCACGCAGGTGAGTGCACGCTGGTCACTGTGACCCGACCACACTTCCACTCCCATTCTCTCTTCTGCTTGTGAGCTCCCTGTGCTCTGCATGGTTCCTGCTTGATCCCTGGGTTTAGTGATTCCAGTGATGATCCCCCTAGACCTCCCCACCTGGCCTTTCTGTTCTAGGTCTCCTCAGCCCAACACTCAGTTTCCCCTGGCCACATGAATTCCCGTCCTACCTCACTCATTCCTCTTGCCATGCAGGGATGCCGGAGGTTCTGCAGGTCCTCAGCCCTCCTCTACGTCCTGCTTGTTCCTGCCTGTTCTGGCCTTAGCAGACCCATCAGGCCTGGGAAGGGGTCCTTGTATACCGTGTGCGTGTTTTCCAACTCCCATCCACTGGCTACATCTGCCAACATATTCACTCGCTGACTCCCACTGGGAAGTCAGCTCTTCTGGACAGGGGCATCTTTATTCCATCCCTGTGTACACTGAGGTAGGGAGGAGGGAGGCAAAGAGAACAAACCAAGTGTGAGAAAGCAAGAGTGTGATGTAGTGGATAATGGAAGATATGTTGTAAGACTGTATCTTGTACCTCAGAAGTCATGAAAATGAGACTTAGCTGAGTGTTTCAGGGACATGCACAGGGAGCCAAAACCTTGCTTGGGGCTTCAACTAAAAAGAAACCAAAACCTTGCTTGGGGCTTCAACTAAAAAGAAACCAAAACCTTGCTTGGGGCTTCAACTAAAAAGAAACCAAAACCTTGCTTGGGGTTTCAACTAAAAAGAAACCAAAACTTTGCTTGGGGCTTCAACTAAAGGAACCCAGCACTGACCATGGAAAGGGCCACAAGGCTGCTCTCAGAAAGAATGGAGCAGTGAGTATTTTGAGATTTGCTGGTGTGGAGTAAAGTCTTAACAGTTTTCAGTGCGGGGGTATGGTTCCAGAAAACATTTCTGTGTTAATACGTGGACCATGGGGTGATCATAGGCAGCTCATCTCTGAGGTGGTTGAATTTTTGTGTTACTGGTACAGCCATACTGTACATTACTTCCCAGCCTGTGGTCCTGGGCCCTGTAATAGAGCCCAAAGGCTACAGGTGTTTAGATCTCTGCAGTGGTTGAGGCAGCCTAAGTGTGGGGGCAGAAGGGACAGGAGAGAAAGAAAACACATACAACTTCAGTGAGTAGAGGCCAAGTTAACCCTGCATTGTGCTCTTGAACTTACCAGCATTTATAAATGATCAACATGGCAACATGCAGAGCCAAATAGAATCTGATCAAGGTTTGAGAAAGCAAGGGAAACAGACAACAGGAAGAAAGAGGCTGAAATCTTATCCCATTTTAGTCTCTAGGCTCAATGGTAGGGTCAGTGTTCTTAGCAGAAGTGACCTTCAGGTCACTGGAAGTAACAAAGGATGTAGTTATCTTACTCTCCATGTCAGTGGTATTACCTACTGCAAAGCTCTATGACCTGCAAAAATGGCGATTTTTCCTTGTACTACAAGCAAATAAAGCTAGAGGGTTTATGTAGCGTTTTTCTTGATAGCAGTTTCTCATATCATCTATTCCTGTGTCTATAGTTTTACCAGGATTTCAAGGTAGGACTATCAAAGCATACCATGCTACAAGGGGTAAGAGTGTACGGTATCCAAGAATTTGTTTTGTCACCACAGCCATCTGTCCTACCCCTGTCTCACCTTCGTGGCCTTTGTCTCGATATCTTTTTATTTCTCCTTTTTCCCATTTCCTGTGTTACTTTTTCTGGAACTCTGGAGAGACCTTTAGATTTTTTGGGGGGTACCAGGAATCAAACTCAGGACCTTGTGCTTGTCAGGCAGGCACTCGCCACTGAGCGGTTTCCTGGCCTGAGACCTTTAAAGTTTGTATGTCTTCACTTTTACATTTTTCATCTTTGTCTGTCTGGCTATTTGTGTATTGGCTTCAAATCCATCTTCTAGTTTAATAATGCTTTATTGCACTATGTGTATTTTCCTGTTCAACCTATAATGTAATGTGTTGTTTGACTTACTTGGATTTTACTTTTTCTCTCAATTTTTGACGCACCCTCTTCTTATCTAAAAATCTTTCTACTTTCTTTTGTTTGTTAATTTCCACAAGTTAGGGAGAACATGCAACATTTGTATTTCTGAGTCTGGCTTATTTAGTATAAACATGATTTTAATACCCATCTGTTTTCACAGTAATGGCAAAATTTTTATCTTTGTGGCTGAATAATACTCCATCATGCACATATACCACATTGTCCTTATCCTATCCATTCATCTGCTGATGGGCACCTAGGCTGATTCCATATCCTGTCTATCATCAGTTGTGCCATAATAAACAAGGATATGCAAGTAGCTCTGCAGTATTTTGATTTTAATTTCTTTTAGTATATAACAAGGAGTGGTATTGCTGGATCAAACAGTTTTATTTCTAGTTTTTGGAGAAAGCTTCATAATAATTTGTATAGTGGTTCTACTAATTTGCATTCCCAATAACAGTGTAAAAAGGTTTCCTTCTAACAAGTGGTTATTATTTTAATTCTAATACTCCTGATGATAACGACTTTGGAGTGAAATGGAATCTCAGGGTAGTTTTGATTTGCATTTCCCAAATGACTAAAAATGTTGAATGTTTTCTCATATGTTTGCTATTAACAGATTGTATTACTTTTGAGAAGTATCTCAGTTTGTTTGCATGTATGGATTGGACTGTTTAATTTTTTCCATATCTTCAATATATTTTATGTATTGATCCTCTGTTGGAAGAGTAGCTGGGAGATATTTTCTGCCATTCTGTACACGGTGTCTTCACTATACTCTTTCCTTTGTTGTGAAAGCTTTTGAATTTTATGCAAAACAATTTGACAATTCTTTCTTCTTCTGGTGATTTCTTGTTTTCCATGATCCATCTGAATTTACTATTTAGAATTCTTTTGTAAGAAAAATTTGTCCAGTTCTTCCTTCCTTATCACCTTTCTTTATTCATTTGTTTGTTACCAGTGTGGACTCATGTTTATTTGTTTTATTCTCCTAGTTATTCAACGCTGTCATTTTCTTGCTCTCATTTTTATACTTTGAGCTGTGAGAGATCTTTCAGTTTGGCAACTTCTGGCATATTTCGTTCTTTTTTTTAAAGTAATATTTCTTTCTTTATAAGCTGCTCTAGGCTCATTTTCAAAGTTCTCTCCCCAGCAGTAGAATTAGGCATTTTTCAAGAAGCCCTATTTCCTTGTATTGAAATTCAATTTATGTATCCAGAATTACATTAAAATAGACACAGTCAAGCACGATGGCACATCCCAGTAATCCCAGCTTTTGGGAGACTGAAGACAGGAGGATTGCTGTGAGTTTGGCTGGCTATATAGCAAGTTCAAGGCCAACCTGAACTATGTAGTGAGATCCTGTCTCAAAACAAAGAAACAAGGAAACAAAAATAGATCCATATTCATATCACTGCCCCAAGTATAATCCAGCACAACACGATTCATTCCAGAGTTCTGCCTTTAAATTACAGCAGAAGACTAGACTGTCATTTTCTACAGTGAATTTGTTAGCATATAGAGTAATTTCAAAGTTGCTAAGACATACCCTAGTGAGGGAACACATTTGCACAGTGTTTATGGACAGGTTAAAGCCTGTTTTCCAAACTTACTTAGGCCAGGATCTTTCATCATCATCACCCTCTTCAATATGGTCATGTAACATAATTCTAGTATTAGGTTCATTTGTCATTGCTTGCAGTCCATTATATTCCCTTGACTTCCTGGTGGAAGTGTTTTTCTTCTCTGAGACAGGTTCTTACCATCATCTATAGGCTGGTGTTGGAGATTCTAGATTAAAAAAAAACTTTTGCCACAGCCTCCACATTTGCTGGGACAACAGCAGCATGCCACTTGGTCTGGTTATCATGATTGATTTTAATAAGTTTGCATAAAGGAAATGTCTTAGTCACTTTTCTCTCATTGCTGAGACAAAATACCCAACACCCAAAGTTAAAATAGGAGTTTTATTTAACTCATAGTTTGCAGAGGTTTCAATCCATAACTGACTGTCTCCAAGTAGGGTGGTATAGCAACAAACAATCATGGCAGGTAGAGAGTAGCAAAGCAATGAGCAGGGGAGAGAAGACTCTTTCTGCCCCTTATATTGTATGCAGGCTACCTGCTCTAGAGTAGGGGTAACACTTACACCCTTATTCCCAGCATTGCACTATGAATCAGTCATAAACTCTAGATTCAACCAACTATGAAAAGTCCATCCCCCCATGACTGCAAGAGGCTTTCAGGGGCCATCTAGGCACAAACCATAGTGGTACAGTCACACTTTTTGGTGTACAGTTTATTGTGTTTTGGCAAATGTACAATCATGTATCCACCTCCACATTCCCATAAAGAACTATTTCATCTTCCTAAACACTCTCTCATGTTGCTGCTTGGTAGTTTGGTCTTCCTTGTTTCATCCTGTGACAACCACTGATCACTGTAATTACCTGAAATTTCACTTGTTCTGTACTGTCCTATAAAGAGAACCACATAATACACAGGCTTTGGGATCTTTCTCCTTCATTTACGGAAATGAATTGAAGACTCATCCGTATTGTGGTGTGAATCACCAGTATGTATATTTTTTTGAGCACTAGTATTTTGGTGGTTGGATGCATGATGGTTTATTCCCTCTCCTGTTGTAGGACATCTGATTTGTATCCAGCATTTGTCAGTTATGAATTAATTGGTCATAAAACTTATTTAATAATTAATTTTGTTTGTACATGTTTGCAGTTCATGTAGTTTACAATCATCTTGGGGAATGCTTCCATGTACATACTACCCCTTTCCCTTAACCCCTTTCCCTTCCCTCTCCCTACCTCCTATTCCAGTTCCCCATCCCATTTTTCATACTTGCTGATACTGTCTTAGCTCATGATATCACATGTAATATTTACATTAATTGGGGGCTATTGGGCTCTCATACATGGTATATCATTATTCCTTTTATTTCCCTTCCCCCTTTCACTCTTCACCCTTGTTCCCTTGGATCCTTTCCCCATTGCAGAAGGTCCATTCACTTGTCCCTTTCTATCCATCCTTTATAATTTTCTTTGTACTTTGCTTCACTAAAATGACCACTTCCATACAGCATTTAAGCTTGTGTGTCTGGTTTATTTCACTCAACTTTATATTTTCCAGGTGCCTCCATTTTCCTACAAATGTCATTTTTCTTATAAATCAGTCATTTTTTAGAGCCGAGCTATACTCCATTATATGTAGATACTACATTTTCTTTATCTGATCATGTGTTGATGGGTAGAGGCTCCTTCTGATATTCAGCTATTACAAATTGTGCTGCTGTAAGCATTGGTATGCATGTATCACTGTAATATGATGACTCAAGTTCTTTGGGGAAGATACTCAATGGGTATATCTGGGTCAAATAGAATTTCTAATTTCAAATCTTTGAGAATTCTCCATATTGATTTCCATAGTGGTTGTGCTAGTTTACATTCCCACGAACACTGAGGGAGGGCTCCTTCTTCACTGTAGCTTAGCCAGCATTTTGTTACTGCTTGATTTCTCCATCACTGCCATTCTCTCTGGAGTAAGACGGAATCTTAGTGTTGTTTTGATCATGTATTTCCCTAATAAACAGAGATGCTGAAAATTTTTTCATGTGTTTATTGACCAGTTGTATTTCTTCCTCAGTGGAGTGTCTGTTCATTCTCTTACCCATTTATTCACTGGGTCTTTAATTTTATGTGGTTTAATATTCTTTTTTAGTTTTTTTATATATTCTGCATATTAGTCATCTGTGTGAGGAGTATCTTGAAAAAAAATTTCCCATTCTGTAGGTTGTCTTTTCACTCTACTGACTCTTTTGCTGTACAGAAGCTTCTTAGTGTGATATAATCCCATCTGTTAATTCTTGCTGCTATGTTTCATGCAATTGAGGTTCTCTTTAGAAAATTCTTTCGTACACCTATATCTTCAAGGGTTTTCTTTTAATCTATTTTATCTTTCACTAGGTGTAATGTTTCTGTTTCAATGTTTAGCTCTTTGACCTATTTTGATTTTAACTTACTATGGTGAGAGATAAGGTTTTAATCTTCTGCAAACAGATAACCAGTTCTCCCAGCCCCACTTGTTGAATAGGAGGATATCTTTCCTCCAACATATGCCTTCAGCCCCTTTGTCAAAGATCAAATAGTGGAATATGTCTGGGGAAGTTTCTGTGTCAATTCTGTTTCACTGAATTACATATCTATTTTCATTCCAGTACCATGCTGTTTTTATCACTATTACTTCGTAGTATAGCTTAACCTCAGGTATTACTACGCCTCCTGCTTTGCTTTTATTGTCAAAACTGCTTTTGCTATTCTGTGTCTTTTCTCACTCCATGTGAATTTTATGATTGTTTTCTCTTGATCTGAAAAGTATGCTGTTGGTGTTTTGGTTGGAACTGCTCTGAATCTGTGTAACAGTTTTGGGAGTATGGCCATTTTGACGGTATTCTGCCTACCCAGAAGCAAGAGAGAGCATTCTGGTTTCTGATGTCCTCCTCAATATTCTTTTACAGAGTACTGCAGGGTATTTTTGTTTGTTTGTTTGTTTTGATTTTTGGTTCTTTTTGTATAGGATTTTTACTTTCTTGGTTAGGTTAATTCCAGGCATTTCATTTTGCTTGAAGCTACTGTAAGTGGTACTTTCATGATTTCCTTCGATAGTTCATTGTTGATATACACAAATGCTAATGATTTTTGTGTGTTGACCTTGTGTATGCTACTTTGCTGAGGTTGGTTAGTAATTCTAAGTAGAGTAAGCTCAGGTTGGTTAGTAATTCTAATTTTTGGTAGAATTCTTTGTGTTTTCTGGGTAGAGTATCAAGTAATAGGTAAATAACAATAATTTGGATATATATATATTCCTTTTATTTCTTTCTTTTGCATGATTGATCTGGGTAACATTTCAAGTAGTATGTTGAACAGAAGTGATGATAGTGGGCATCCTTTTCTTATTCATAATTTTAGATATTATCATAGATACAGGGGTTGGGGACAGGAATGCCAGAGAGAGAAAAAGAAAAAGAAAATTGAAGTCTCAAAATAGGTATGGGCAGGAGGAGATAGGAGTGGGACGAGGATCCTAATAGTGGTAGAGGTATGTTATATACTTAGTTAATGATAACAGGCAAAACTGGTATGAAATTGGTGGTGAAAGAGGAAGCTGAAAAGATATTATATAGTGAATGTAACTATGAGAGAAAAAGTTAAAGGGAGACCAATTATAGAAGGGAGAGGAAAGAAAAGGAAAAAAAGCAGGAAAAACAAATTAGAAGAAAAAGATACAGAAAAACTGAAAGGAAAAAAGATGGGAGAGTTTCCTTATGCTCTATACAGTAGATTAGAGAAAAAGGAAAAGAAACACACACACACCTAGAATTAAAAAGGGGGAAACTGAGGAGAAAAAAGTGAATGAAAAGTGGAAAATGGAAAAAAAATCTCTATTGGGTTGGATGCATGGCTGTCTTCCAGAGGCTGAAATCATGGGACAGTGCTCAAACCAACAAGTGTCCCTGTTAATGCTGGTAATGAAGGAGTAGTCCGATCCCAGAACTGTACTGGATGCAGACATCTGCACACAACATCTGCACACAGTGCAAGAGGGCATCAATGGCATCCTTCAAATCCTGTGTAACTCAGGCTGAGCCAGGCCTCTGACCACAGAATCTCGGTCCATGTTCACCAGCTCCAGTTCCTCAGCGAAACTCCCTCCATTGTGTTCTCTGACCACCGGCTATCTCCATGGCTGTCCTTCACTGCATGCTTAGCATGGAGTCAAGTGGTTACTCTGGAACCCAGGTTCGAACACTGAGCCATTCCTTGCAATAGGATCTCAACCAGCACTTGCTCCATGGTTATACTGGTGAGTGCTTGAACTGGGGTAACTTACCAGCGGTTGTCTGTGTATGGACTTTCTGGGACCATACTTTTCTTGCAGACTCCAGCTGCTACTGGCCCTTTCAGTCCCAGTGTGGCTCTGTGGAACCATTTTTTCCAGTTTCCACCTGGTTCCCAGGGAAACTCCTCCTCCTTTGATTCCTCACCAAATTACCACTTTCCAGGCTCTAGGTACTGAATCCTGGAGAAGCTGAGTTGCCAGCAATCACTGCTCTGCTGTTTATTTAAGAACCTGAAGTGTTTTTTCTTTTTTTCTGACCGTGGCTATTTGAGTTTCTTTATGCTTCAATCAGCTGGATGTTATTTTTCCTGGTCTGGAAAGTTTTCCATTTTTGCTTGTGTTGATAGGTTTTTGTATGCCCTTTGTGCTGTCTTATGATGTTTTCATTAATTGCAACTATTCTTCTATTTGTCCTCTTTGAGTCAACTAGGAGCTGTTAGATCCATTTTTCATGTTCCCTTATTGCTTTCAGGGTAGCTCTCATTAACTGATTATTGACCTGAGTCCTGTCCTTTAGGTCTGACAATCTGTCTTCACATTGGCTGCTTCTGCTACCCATACATTCAGTCATGTTTTTGATCTTCTGTATTTCTACTTGGACCCTTCTTATGTAGTCCCATAGTCTTTTCTATGGTGGGCATTCATGATTTGCATCTATTTGTTTAGCTCCACTAGTGGTTTATTCGTGCTTTCTTTAGACTCACTGATCATTTGTTTCATTAGGGTCATTGTCAGATTAGTAATATTGTCTTGAAATTTGCCAAGTATGTTAGTGAGCTGTTTTACCTTCATTGGTACCATTTCAGGCTTATCTGCTGTGTAGTTTCAGATTTCCTCCCTATCAGTGCCTCCTCAATGGGTTTGGGGAGATTTGGGAGTTTTAGGAAGCATTTTATTGCCTTGGCTTTTGTTATGATTTGTCTCTAGCTGTCCCTCCAAAGTCTCATGCGGTCTTAAGATTGGGCTTTTTCAGAGGTTGCTGAATCTAGAGTGTGTGATGCTGGGATTAAGGATCTCTAATCAGTCTACTGATTTGTTTGGAACCAATGTGTGAGCTAAATAAACCTTTCCCCTTTTGACTTTAGATGTTGAGTATTTTGTCTCAGCAACAAGAGAAAAGCAACTGAAACCTCTTCATGTTTCTGTTTTGTTTGTTTGTTTGTTTTTGTGCTAGAGTTTGCAAATTCTTTGACCAATGCACTAAGACCTCAGGAGCAAAGCACAGTGTTGTTTATAAACCCCTAGAATTTCAGATATTGGCATAGAGAGAAAATCAATTGCCAGCCACTACTATGTTACCCTGGATGTAGTAGTAAATTCAGTGACAACAGTGACATCAAATTTTAATGGAACATTGACAGACCCTAGGACCCACTCATGAGCAGCCCTTAACAGAAACAAAAGTTGGACTGTGATTTATTGAAAACAATTAGGCCATCCTTATGTTTACCGTGTCCACTAATTTCTGCAGGATGTAGGCAGTAGTGCCAGAGTGCAACTACACCACTATATAAAATGCCTTCTTCAGGACTATTCCCCCCTCTCGCTAGTGTTATTTCTACCAAACTTAGCCTCCCAAAACAGAATACAGGCCCATGATCTTCCTGGTCTGAACCTGGGCTTCTCAGAGGATCTTAGCAGATCCCTGTTTAGCTGTCACCCTTGTCAACCTACCCCCCAAG
>RJWM01045736.1:0-12770 GCA_004363535.1 Dasyprocta punctata
TTGCTTCCAAGTGGCCTCTCCAGGTCCCTGCTCAGCCTGGCTGGAACACAGGTAGGGCCCACAGGCTGGGCAGTGGCCTGGAAAGTGGGATGAGCCATACCCCAACTCCTGGGATGAGGAACTGTGGGCCAAGGTGAAGGGCATAACTGGAAGGCGCACCTGTCTAGGAGTCCATCACTCAAGGTCCAAGGACGCTTGTGTTCTGAGCCTACTCAGCACCCCTAGACCACAGGGTGGCCCAGGGGGTTGTTGGGTGAATGTGTGGGTGGGGTGTGGCCCATGGCTGAGGTTCTTCCTGCCCACAGCCCTGCATGTGGGACCCCCATAACATGGGCAGGGCCAGGGTAGGAGGGAAGAGGAAATGGGCGGAGCTTCCCCCGTCCTTGTATTCCACAAACACAAGGGTGCTCCCGGCATCCTGTCCATCCTGTCACATGACCCTGCTTTCCTTCTTCCTAGTACTTTTACTCTCTGACACGTATTTGTCCTCCTGGTCTTGTTCCCTCTTCACCCCTCAACCTGATACACATGGAGCAGGAACTGCAGGCTTGGGGGGCATGTCTGCTTCTAAACCAGGTCCCTCCAAACCCTTGGCAAGAGGTGGGGAAGGGGTGGTAGTCTGCAAAAGTCTCCCAATCCTGTTGGGGCCTTGGTGGGTCACCCTTTTTGCAGAAGTGTAAACTGAGGTCCAGCAACAAGGCATAGGGACCTGTCCAAGGTGACTTAGGAGGAAGATCTGTGACAGCAGGGGACATGGCCCAGGTTATGGTGACAAAGTTTGTGATGGTTAGATTTGTGACCCCTGACTGACTCCTCCTACCTCAACTCCCACCCTGGACACCTGATGGGAATACACAGGCCCAGGCCCCTTGGCCTGCATGTGGGCCATCTTCAGTGTTGCCAAGATGTCTGCTTTTCCAGTCACCAGCATGCAGTCAGGAGGGCAGTGTCCCAGCAGCCAGGATGTAGGGTGTCACACCAGCCCTGGTGCCAGCACATTCTCTGCAGCCCAACCCAATGTCTCCCACTGCCTCTGACTTTTGTGGGAGGACACGGCTTCATCGAAGGGTGCCTGTCCCCAAAGCCCCAGTTGAGCTGGGTGCCCCAGGCTGTGGCAGCAAAGGGGTATGTTGAAGGGATGTGTGCTGGTTGATCCTGTGTCCCCCCAAGGACTCGTAATTTGGACAGGGCTGAGTCTGGCATTCGTGATTGGTTTGTTGTCTAGTGCTAGAACTGGTGGTGTGAGTGCTGCACCCGCCCAGGGGTGGAGCAGACATACAGAGTAAAGACGGGACAAATGTGTGTGTCTCTCTGGCTCTCTCTCACCAGTTCGCCTTGCTGCTCGTGGCGGCCATGAATGGCGGCCCTGCCATGCCATGCTGCCTTGGAGCCAACTAAGTATGGACTGAAACTCCTGAAAACTGTAAGAAATAAACCTTTCCTTCCCTAATTTTGGGCATCAGGTATTCTGTCTCAGCAAGAGTGAAAAAGTAACTAAGACAGGGTGACAACTCGCAAACCACCTGCTCACCTGCTTACTTGGTACCCCCCCCATTGTTTTCCCTTCTCCCTGGCTGCTGCTCCCACACACAGGGGGACAGAATGAAGGGGGATGAGCGACACCTCTTCCTTAGGGGAAATGCTACTGCTGCCTTGGCAATGGGCAGGAGAGGTCCTGCCCGGCTTTGCTCTGGCCAGGTGGCTGCAGGCACAGAGCAGCACCTTGGCTCTTAAGGAAGATGTGAAAGACAGACTCACTCGTGCACACTATCGCTTCCCGAGTGCGACCTAAGGGACCCCGTCCCTATGGCTGTGTGCCGAGCACAGGAACTAACGGGCTTCACTCAGAATCAGACAGACAGTGTGAACAAGCGGAGGGGCAGGACGCGGGAGAAGGTGAACAATGACAAAATCAAGGCAGCCTGTACGCAGGGGCCTGGCTGTGACTGAACCAGGTACCGTTAATCCTCCACATGACAGACCAGGGAGCCAAGGAACAAAGGGAGGGAACAGAACTCGCAGGTAACAGAGCTGGGTTTGCACGCAAGGGAAGCCAGCGGAGCAGGGATCGGGGAGCAAGAAGGGGAGCCCCCAGGGATCTCGCTAGATGCATGGCGACGGGCCTTGACCTGCACCTGAGGAAGGTCTGATCTCCCTGGTTCCATGGTAAGCTCCAGGAGGTGGAGCCATAGTGGAGGCGGGCTGGTGGCCGAAGCCATAGGCCAGTGCCAGGCCACCGCCATGTCACTGGGCCGCTCTGTGTCAGGACTGGCCTCCGCCCCCACTCAGTTGACACCCTAGGTGCTCAGTGCCCGGGCTGGGGCTGGTGTGGGGACCCACTCCTGCCGTCCCTTGCCCGGGCCTCCAATGTCCATCACAGCCTTTCTACTCCACCGCGTTCCATGTGTGTTCCCTCCTGTGAGCCGGCTGACATCACCTGGCTGGCGGGTGATGGACACATTCCTGCCCCAGCCTGCGCCACTCCACACGGCCACGTCAAGCTTCACCCCCGGTGCCACTTCCTTCCTGATCCTCCCTAACATGGCTCGCCACGGTCTCTCTTCGCCGCCCACATCCCTGAACTCTCTCTGGATTGGGCCATGGCTGGACTTGCTTTTCATTTGTTTAATTATGGAAAAATATACAAGAGGTGATCAAAACCAATTTTGCGTGTTTAAGTTAAAAAATTGTTGTAGTAGCCGGGCGTGGTGGCGCACGCCTTTAATCCCAGCACTCGGGAGGCTGAGGTAGGCGGAGCGTTGTGAGTTCGAGGCCGGCCTGGGCTACAACGCGAGCGCAAGGCCGGCCTGAGCTACATAGTGCGACCCTGCTTCAAAAAACCAGGGCCGGGAGTTTGGCTCAGCAGCTTAAGTGCCTGTCTGGCAGACGCGAGGCTGTGAGTTCAATCCCTGGTGCCGCAAAAAAAAAAAAAAAAAAAAATTGTTGTAGTAAAAGACACATAGCCTGAGCAACTCTTTTGAAGATAACTGTGCAAAATAACCACCTTTGTTATGTTTCTACCACCTTGTTTTGAAAGCCTACGTTGTTATTGTTTGGGTTTTCTGTTGTTATTTGTCTGTTTTGTTTCTTGCTTCTTGTTTTGTTTTGTTTTCCTCTAATACAGAAAGGATAGATGTACACGCATAGCATTATACATGCCTAGAACTTCTCCTAAAGCTTACAAGAATCAATCTTATTATGTGTGATGATATGAACAGCTATTTTGAAGAAAAAGAGACTTTCTGGAACCCATTGCTGATTTCCTATCATCTTGCTTTGAAGTCCTACAATGTTTTTTATTCTTTGTTTTGATTGGTTCTAGCCTTTTTTCTATTATTTGATTTCAATGTGTGTGAGGGTATGGACAGCTATTTTGAAGAGAATGAGAGACATTATGGTAGCCATTGCTGATTTCCTGTTGTCTGGTTTCGAAGGTCCACGATGCTTTCACTCTTTTGTTTTGATTGGTTTTATACTATTTCGTTTTGTTCAAATTTATTACGTGTGAAGGTATGGACAACTATTTCGAAGGAAACAAGAGACACTGTGGAAGCCACTGTTGATTTCCTATTGTCCTGTTTTGAAGGTCTGTGCTGTTTGCATTGTTCTGTTCTGATCTGCTTTGTTCTGTTCTGTTCTGTTTTGTTTTATTCTCTTTAAAATAAGAATTTAAAAAAAGACACACTGCCATGGATTCACCTCGAAATACTCGCCCTTGGGTCAAATGTACTTATCCCACTGTTCCTGCCACTTTCTGAAGCAGTTCCGGAAGTCCTCTTTTGTAAGTGTCCTTATAGGGAGTGATCAAAAATTCAGTGAATCCTGCTGCTGAGTGCCATCTAGCGGGAAGGCAGGCTGCTAAACACATCACAGGGTCCTCTTCCACCTTATTCACCGGATCTGCCACTGTGCAACTTCACGCTCTTCCCCAGAGCCAAAATGATCATGAAAAGGAAACATTTTGAATTGATTCAGGACATTGAGGCAACCGGCAACGATGGGATAAGTGTATTCAAAGTGAGGGGGGATATTTTAAAGGGGAATTCAAGGCAATGTGTCTTTTACTGTAACGAATTTTAAAAAATTAAACATTCACCACATCTTTTGATTGCAGCTCATATAGAACCTATAATTTACCACTTTATGCCACTGGAGACTGTACGGTTCAGTTGTGCTAGATGTATATTTACAACATTGTGAAACAGATCTCCAGGACTTTTTGATGTTGACAAGCTGAAACTCTATATCATCAAACAACCACCCTTCTCCCCTCCCCCATCCCGACCCCCCCATTCTGTCTCCACAACTCTGACCGCACTAGGTCCCTCACATAAGTGGAACCATACAGTACCTGTCTCTTTGTAACTCGCCTGTTTCACTTGGCAGAATGCCTTGAAGGTTGCTTCATACAGAACTTCTTTCTATTTCAAGGTTGTGTAATATTCCATGGTGTGCATGCGTGTGTGTGTGTGTGTGTGTGTGTGTGTGTGTGTGATCACCTTTCCTTTACTCATTCATCTGTCCCTCATCACTTAGGCCACTTCCATCTTTTGGCTATTATGGGTAATGCTTCAGGAATTTGCTTTTTAGATCATCCAGAGCATGTTGTGCCACCAGCACAGCTTGAACCAGGTGCTTTATGTATTTTTCTAAAAGTATTATTATTATCTCCATTTTAGATAATGGATGTTTCAGACTGAGGACTGAATCCAGACTGCTTAAGTTCACAAACTGGCTCCTCTCATTTATCAGCCATGTGGCCTTTGCCAAACTCCTTAACCTTTTGGTGCGGTGATTGATTAGTGATGTCTGCTCTGGGCTTAGATAGGGTGCTGAAGTGCCTCTCTGGACAATATGCAAAGCTTGCCTGAAGCCATACCCTGAACCCAGGCTCCATGCAGCTTCTTGGTCATGGTTTTGAAAGCAGTGATGTTTCCTTCAGAATAGCAAGAGCAAGGGGCCCAGCTGAGGCTGGTGATGGGGACAGGACTTGCTGGGTATTTGGTTTCTATTACGGCAGGAGTGCCTTCTCCGACTCATAGTCCACTTTCCCCGAGGCAAGGTGGCACAGGGCCTCCTCCCCCGCTGTCCTTGCATAGCCCACATCTTTCATTGACCCTTGAGTTGTCTCTGCGCCTAGGGCCCATACATATTTCTCATGTATTTATATAGCCACCAGGGCACCTTCCTCCCTCCCTGGGGTTTCTGAGGCTGCCCATTGTGGCCCTCCAGGAGGGCTCGTTGAAGCAATCTGAGATCCCAGAAAGCTGACTCAAAGTCCCCAGCTTGCTTTCACCCTAGGCTGAGTCAAAGAGGAGATGGTTTTCCCCACTTCCTGTGGTGGGGCTGGATGGGACCTGGGGCGGATAGGGGGAGGCATGGAGTGATGGGAGAGGAGCAGTTGCATGGTGTCTGTGACTGGTCGTCCCTGAGTGGCTATGGTGACAAGTGACTAGTGGGGAGTGTGGACAGGTGGAGGCGTGCAGAGCTGGAACTGGAGTCATTATGGCTGGGAGGAAGGGCAGTGGCGTGGGTGACCCTACAAATGTCACTGCAAGTGGCTGACAAGGTGGGCAGGTGGGAATTTCAGTGGGTGGCGGTGCTGGGGTCACTGGGTGACAGGGGCACAGCCGATGCCAGTGCAGGTGGGGGTGTCAGAGTAGTAAGAGGGTGACTGCAGTGGGCTGAGGCTCAGTGGGCTGAGCGTCTTGGGAACGCTGCGTGTGCACGGGTGGGGATGTGTGGCTTTTCTGCGTCAGTGGCGGAGGCCTGGCCTCCTGCCGGCCCGCCGGCTCCGGTGTGAGCAGTGATCTTTTGCAGACGCCCGGCGTGAGGAAGTGTAATTATGGGGAAATTGCGCTCCGGTGAACGAGGACAAGCCCAGGGCTGCCAGGCTCCATTCCGCACCTGAGCCCTGTGATTGCGGCAGACAGCCCCACATCTGCATGTGCTTTGCAGCCCAGGCGGAGCAGGGCGGAGGGGAGAAGGAGGGGACCTCCTGCTACCCCTGCCAACTGCTCTCCAGAGTCCCTGGGGAGAGGTCCAGGAGGGGAGCCTGAGGCCCGGGGCACATTCCTGGGTTCTGGGGTGATGAGAGGGTGTGCGGGTATGGGAAGTGAAGGGGAGGTGAGGCTGCTTCTGTCCCAAGCTCATTTTACTGGCAAGGAAACTGAGGCTGGTGATGGCCCTGGGGTCTCCTGGCAAGTTACGCACAGGCAGGACGAACTCCTCCACTTCTGCCCTGTGCAAGGTGGGCAGGGCAGACCTGGTGGGCAGCAGCAGGGAGCCCAGCCTCCAGTCCCTGCCTCTGCCAGCTCTGTGGCTCGGCATTCCTGGGAGTCCTCTCTCCCATGTGGCTCCTGCCCTGGGCAATCCCTGCTGCGAACGCTGAAAAGACACCTGGCATGGCACACCCAATTTCAGCTTACAGCGGAGGCCACCCTCTGGTCCCCAGCCCTCATGCCTCTCCCTCAGCCCCTGAGGCCAACCAGCTTGGGCCAACTCCAAGCCACTGTGATGCAGCTGCTGCACCCCACCCCGCAGAAGGCTCAGACCTCCCCCTGGTATGTGGAGATTCTCCAGCCCATAGGCAGGGCTCCATTCTCCGGCACCAAGCCACCCTGGGCCTCGGAGGTGGCACTGGCAGACCCAGGCAAGATCAGTTGTCTCCTGCACCCAGCAGTGGGGTCCAGGCAGATGTATGATCCTCATAGGGTCAACTGGAGTCCTTTCCTGGTAAAAGACAAGCAGAGCTGATAGCTGGCCTTTACAGGGGATGGTTTGGAAAGGAAGTGGTAGGTCTGGGAATCCTGGGAGGCCTTTTCTTTATCTAGTGTAGAATAAGGCTCAAAGAGGGGCTTAGAAATGACACAGTGGCAGAAGTGAGTTATTGTTAACATTGTAGTCCTGTCCCCACCTCCATCTCGCCATCATATCAGCCAATTATTCTATTCTGTTTTTCTCTTCTGTTCCATTGCATTCTGTTCTATTCCATTCCATTCTTTTCCTTTCCATTCCATTCCTTTCCATCCCATTCATTTCACCATTCCATTTCTATCCATTCCATTCCTATCCTTTCCTTTCCTTTCCATTCCATTCCATTCCATTCCATTCCATTCCATTCCATTCCATTCCATTCCATTCTAACAAACTCAACACAGAAACAAGTAGATAGAAGTCAGGCCTGGCTGCAGCCACCAAGGAAAATGTGTCTGGGGAAAGAAAAGCATCCCTGTCCCCAGCAGGAAAGGACACCTAAGGGTGGCAAAGGGGGCTTCTGACAATACTCAGCCTCAAAGGTGAGCTTTTGCCAGGTGACATACTTGGGGCCAAGGGCATGCAAGAATTAAGGCAGGGAGAAGCTGGCAAAGAGAGGGTGGGGTGGAAGATCTTGTCTGCCCCAAATGTCACCAGTAGAAAGCACCAGTACACAGTCCGGTGAGGCTATTACACAATATGTGATAGCCCCGAACGAGGTAGCTCATTTTATTCTATTGAACGGGCTGCAACTCATGCTTTCGGCACACCTGGCTTTCCCAATAATTCCGCCTGGAGTGTTAGTTTGTAGTGGTTAGGGTGCTGTGGCTTGGCCAGCACATATTGAGTACCAAAGACCATAGCAAAACGGCCATGGTCGCATCTACTTTGGTACTTTGTCTTAACCACACTTGAAGTGTTCTAACCCAAGGACTCAGCTTAGGCCACAGCAAACAAGGGGGAAAGGAGAGGGTTTGTGGAATGCCTAGAACATGCTTAGCACATTTACATTTAATCCTACAATAACATCAGAGGGGAGGCATCATTATTCCCATTTCACAGATGAGAAAAACTGAGGTTTAGGAACATTCAGTAATTTGTTTAAGGCTCTGAGCTAGGAAGGGGCAGGACAGGAACATCAAACCAAATCTGAGTCTCTAAATTTTGATCTTCCCCTGCTACCCTGCCTGCTCTGGAAAACCAAGTCCCCTCATTCTCCCACCTCCCCTCCAGGCCATGGAGTGAGGGGCGGAGACCCAAACAGCACACTTAGGCAAGGAGCTGGATGCCACCTGTGAGATATTAACACACCTATGATGGGGTGCTAGAGTTGGCCCCACTTCCCCTACGAGGGGTCACCGTGGTTCCTGGCAGGCCCTGAAGCCCCACCTGCCAAGAGACAGCCAACTGCTACTGTTCAGAACCCACAGTCTCCAAAGGAAGCAGCCTCTGCCCTCCAACGTGTCCTCCTGCCGGCTTCCGGTTTGCTTCCACTGACTTCCGGTTCACTCTTTCTGACTTCCGGTTTGCTCCTGCCAGCTTCCAGTTTGCTCCTGCCAGCTTCCGGTTTGCTCCTGTTGGCGTCCAGTGAGCAGCCATGGTGCTGGGACCGGTTTTACTCAGGGTTCAGTGACATGTTCTTGGGGCCTGCCTGTCCTGTGCAAAATCTTCAGGCTGTGCCTGCTGTGAGGTTTGTCTTCTGACCCCCTTCTGTCTGTGCTCTCCTGGTCTTCTCCAAGCTGTAGGGCACATCACCCTCACGAAGTCCCGCTTTGTTGCTCAGCCTTATGTGGTTCCTTTTACTCTCTTCCCCCAGAATGGAGCCTTGACTGCTCCTTGAAGGCGGCTGCAGCCCAGCTCCTTGGATCTGTGATCCCAGGAAGGATATGCTGTTCCCAGCCTGTGACAGGGACAAGGGGTGGAGGCAGTGTTTCCACTGGGGCCGGGGAGTGAGGGTGTCTGCGCATGCCTGGGAGGTCAGGTGATATTCGGTCCATTTTCCACATTGAAGATGGATCTCTCCAGAGTGCCGGCTCTTCCTCTTCTCTGTATTTAACAAGGTGTAATCAAAATGTATACACTGGTGTTTCAATTAAAACAAAATGTTGTAAGACACAAGCCATGATGGCCCACTCCTGTAATCTCAGCACTCAGGAGGTGGAGGCAGGAGAATCACTTAAGAGTTTGAGGACAGCATGAACTGCATAGCGGGACCCTGTCTAAAAAAAATACAGTAACAGATATTGCCATTTATTCCTCTCGCTTTGAACATACTTATCCCATCATTCTTGGCACTTTCTGAAGCAGTTCCAGAAATCCTCTTCTGTGTGTGTCTTTACCAGCTGTGATTAAAAATACATCGAGTAGGGCCGGGAGTTTGGCTCAGTGCCTTAAGCGCCTGCCCTGGCAGGTGCAAGGTTGCAAGTTCAATCCCAGGTGCCGCAAAAAAAAAAAAAAAAAAAAAAAAAAAAAAATACATCAAGTGCTGCTACCAAGTGCCATCCAATGGAAAGGCAGGCTTGTAAAAATACAACAATTCACTGTATTCACCAGATCTGGCACCATGCAACTTCTGTCTCTTCCTCAAAGCCAAATGACCATGAAAGGTAAATATTTTGAATCAATTCAAGACATCATAGAGGCCAGGACAGTGCAACTAAAGACTCTCATGAAAGAGATTTTTTTTTTTTTTTGTGGTACCAGGGATCAAACTCACAACCTTGCCCCTGCCAGACAGGCGCTTAAGCCACTGAGCCAAACTCCTGGCCCTAGCTTTTTTGAGGCAGGGTCGCACTATGTAGTTCAGGCCAGCCTTGCACTCATGTTGTAGCCCAAGCCGGCTTTGAACTCACAACGCTCCTCCTACCTCAGCCTCCTGAGTGCTGGGAATTCTTGAACCACTTCAGAACGTGGCAAGAATGAGAGGAAAAGTGTGTTTGAAGCCAGGAGGAGAATTTTGAAGGGAATTCGTGGCAGTATGTCTTTGGCTATAATAAATTTTTAAATTCAAACATTCACCGTAATTTTAGATCACACCTCATGTCTAACATTTCTGGGATTAGAGTCACGGCAGTCACTCTCACACCCTCTGCCTCCGACTCTCAGTGGCCTCCATGTCCCCTGTACCCTGCTTGCCGCTGAAATTTCTGTACCAACAGGCAGTTCAACACTGGATGAGTCACCTTTCTTGCTTGTGCCCTGATCTCCTCAAATTATGAACAGAATTCTTAAAGTCATTCCTAAGATCTGCCAGCCTAAAAATACTCCCAGGAGGGTCCCGGGGAAGTGAACCAATGAACACAGGTGGATAAACCTGCACGCACTGGAATGATAAGTGCTGCAATTGGAGAGATAGTAGCCACCGGGTTGATAACGGTGTTGCCAATGATAGTATTTATCGTTTTTATCATTTACTGTGTCATCTTGTAAGGCCTTTGGCACACATTCTCTTGGATCCTCCCAAGAATCCTCCAAGGAAGTATTAACACCCGTTTGATAGATGAGGAAACTGAGGTTCAGAGCAAAGGGGCTGTGCAGAGCTTTGGAGGCAGGCCCACTGGGACCCTCTCCATGCTCCTCAGCCACATTTCAGGCAGGCCCAAGTGCCCAGAGCAGGCCCCGCCCACCAGCCCCCTGCCCTGCACAGCCAGATGGCTGTTGTACATTCTGCTGGATTCCCGAGGTGTCAAGCCTCATTAGAGGCCCGTGGTCCGGTGAGTGCAGAGAGGCAGTTGACAGGTATACAATCTGACCGCAGCCCCCTTCAAATCATCAAACTGTCTTCAGGCGGGAGCATGCTGAAAAGCCAGGCAGAGGCCCCTGGCTTGGCTACATCATCTGATGCACATTAAAAACATCTTTTGGGCGCCTTTTCCTCGCTGCACACTTGTTCTTTCTCTCAGTTCCTCTTTCTTCCATCCCACAAAAGCTGAAGTTAGCTATGTGGACTTTCCAGTCCAAGATGGGGCTCCCCCTCCCAAACCCAGGAGTCCAGCATTGACATTTTCAGGTCTGGCTGGCATCTGGGAGAGAGTGCTTGTGACAGGGGGCCGGACCTTGGAAAGTCTCACAGGACCAGTGGCCCTGCCTCCCTCTGCAGCTCTAGTGGATGAGGACAATATAGCTATGACCCTCAGAAGGCAGCCTGGACTAATGGTAATCATGGCTGACATTGAAGACATGTTTGATTTGGGGGTGGATCCCTGCTTATGTTTGGGGAAGTCCCTAGTCTGTGATCGGAGTCAGGAAAAGGAGAAAAGCCAGCTTTCCACCAAGAAACAGAAGTCAGAGGAAGCCTACTTTCCCAGGGACCGTGTACAACCAGGAAGCTGTCATATGACCAGAACCAGCCAATCAGATGCTCCTGCCAAGACCTGGATTTAGCCTGGAGCAGGGGAGTCTGGCCCCGTGGAGAAAGAGCTTCCAGAAAGCTGAATCACAGCCCCCAAGTTGTCCACACCCTAATCCCCAGAACCTGTGAATATGTCCCCTTACCTACCAAAGGAGACTTTGCAGATGGAATTGAGATGGGGAGCAGAGGTCAGAAAACAGATACAATGCGCCACAGTGTGACTCTGAGGATAGAGGAAGGGGCCCAGAGCAAAGGAATGTGGGCGTCTCCAGAAGCTGGCAAAGATAACAAAACAGATTTGCTCCGTGCAGACACCTTGACCTTGGCCCAGCAGTGAGACTGATTTTAAACTTCTGACCACCAGAACTACAAGACAATAATATTTTGTTGGTGTTTTAAGTTATGTGTGTGGCAATTAGTCTCATCAGCAATAGGAAGTGCCACAGGGCTGTAAAAAGTTTACGTGCTTCATGATTCTTGGAGAAAGTGGGCCCTAGCAAAGGACATGCGTGCGCCTCAAGGTTGCTGCCCAACATTCCTGTAGTCACAGAGCAAAGGGACGCAGGATCCCTGGTCCCCCCGCCTGGGAAGATGAGATGAATGGTATGCTGTCGTTGGTGTGGCTTTGGCCCCAAGTCCAGGAAGGAGATCCCGGTGGCCTGAGGGGTCGCGTGTAAGCCCAGAGCTGACCCCATCACCTCCTCCCCAGACCTGTGCTTTCTGCCTCTTAGCACTCCCATGGCGAAAAAAGGGCTGTGGTAGAGTGAGTCAGAGAAGAATTAGAGCCGGAGTTGGTTCCTGAGGACAGATTTCTTTCAGCTAGAGGCCAGCCTCCTCCCAAACCAAGAATCCACCCCAGGAGACTCCAGTGAGTGGTCCAGCCCTTGACCAGCTCTGTCTGCCCAGTGGGGCTTAGTGTCCCTCCCTCCAGCCCTCCAGGCCTCGAGTCCCAAGTCTGCCTTGTCCCGTGTCCCTTCCTATGGAATCAGCCAATGCGGCAAATGTGTGCCGCCAAGCGTGTCAGGTAGCCTCCCACCTGCTTTTTGTGCCCAAAAGTTCCAATGCCTGGAGCTGTGTCCTGGCAAACTCCTATTCATCCTTCAAAACAAAGCTGGCTAAATGCAATCTAGCATCCCAGATTGGATGCTGGGGAGGAAAAACTGGTGAAATCTAAATAAAAACTGTAGTCATGAGTAGTGTCCTTTGCAACTTTTCTTTAAGTCTAAAACTATTCAAAGCTAAAAGGGTTATTAAAAGAAAAAAAGCAGCTACACTGGTTTTCCTGCTAGCACCTGGGGCAGGAACTCCCCACCTTACCCTCCCTTCTGGGCCTGTCATGGAGCAGTTCCCAGTCGCTGAGCCCAATACTTTCTATCTTGTCCATGACTGTCCCCTTTAGTGCTCACAGCAGCCCAGGAGGGGGACACTAGTCCATCCCTCACCCTCATAAACCAGAGTGTACCCACTTTCACCTCAGCAGCAAGGTCCTCTTCTTCGAAAGCAAGAGACCCTTGCTTCAAATGTCAAAGTTTAAATTTGAAAGTGGTAGTGGAATTCTTTTAGCCAGAAGTCTGTAAAGTTTTTCAGCAAAGGAGATAGTAAATGTTTTCAATTTTGTAGGCCGCGGTTCTAGCGTCCCGCACAAAAACAAACTAGGTAAGAC
>RJWM01045737.1:0-12663 GCA_004363535.1 Dasyprocta punctata
GGGCGTGGTGGGGCGGAGGTGGGCTAGAAGGGGCCCTCATCATCTGTCTCACCCTCCTTCTCATCTTTAGGCCCGAGATCAGCGAGGAGCTCAAGGACCTAATCCTGAAGATGCTAGACAAGGACCCAGAAACAAGAATTGGGGTGTCAGACATCAAGGTGGGGGAACAAGAGATCTTGGGGCTGAGCTAGGCTGGGGCATAGAAGACAGGCCTCAGTTTCCCTTTCTGGAGAGACCTATGCCAGGACTTCTGTGTGTTGGGTTTGGGTATCAGGTTTGTGGGCTTTTTGGATACCTTCAAGGTCTTGTTGGTGAGATGCCTGGAGTCTTTTCCTGATTGGGCTTTGAGCCCTCCCTGTCTTTTGATCTTCACAGTTGCACCCTTGGGTGACCAGGAATGGGGAGGAACCCCTTCCCTCAGAGGAGGAGCACTGCAGTGTGGTGGAGGTGACTGAGGAGGAGGTGAAGAACTCGGTCAAGCTCATTCCCAGCTGGACCACGGTGGTAAGCGGGTGAGGGGCGAAAGGCTCCCTTGTCCTGGAAGGACCAGAGGAGTGTGTGTCCACTGCTTGAACCTTGCTCTGTGCTTGTGTCTGCCGGCCTGGTCAGCTAGTGTGGTGCAGGGCCACAGAGCCCACTTTTCTTCTGGAACCCTTTGGAGAAAGAGGTTGTGTTATTCAGCCTCGTTGGACGCAGACCAGCTTGGAGAGGAGAGAAAATGTCTAAAGAGACAGAGTGATGCACGGTGGTGCATGGCTGAAATCTCAGCACTCTGGGAGACTGAGAGGCAGGAGGGTTGCAAGTTTGAGCTCAACCTGGACGTTAGCAATTTACAGAGCCCTGCCTGAAAATTTAAAAAATTTTAAGTAGTTTGGGGATGTAGCTCAGTGTGAAAGCCCTGGGTTTAATCCCCAGTATCACAAAAAGAGAAGAAAGAAGAAAAGAAAAAAAAAAAATAACTCCCCAAACCTCTGCAGGGCTTGTCCCCAGCTTCGCCACCATAGTAGCAGCATTCAGTGTGGCTGAAAGGACATTTCTTTCCTTCCAAACATTTATGGAACCACTGTTCCCAGGCACGCACCAGATGCTGAGGCCATGACCATGAAAATCTTGGAGGCCTTGGAATTGCAGTGTGCAGACACCCGCATGTGTCACACACCCCAGCAGCCACCCTCTCAGGGAGCCTGGGCACCTGGGGCCTGTGTTCCTCACGCTGATGTCTGCTCCCCAGATCCTGGTCAAGTCCATGCTGAGAAAGCGCTCCTTTGGGAACCCATTTGAGCCCCAAGCACGCAGGGAAGAGCGATCCATGTCTTCTCCAGGAAACTTACTGACGTAAGTGCCAGCACCGGGTAGGGTGCTCCCTAGGGTGGAGTGGGAGACTGAGGCACAACACTCTGGCTTGTACTGTAGTGGGGCTATGCAGGCCAAACTGGAGGCTGGACACAGCAACCATGTCTCATAGGAGGGCCCCATTTGTGCCCCTGTCTTTGAGGCTAGTTGGCCTAGAGGGGACCTTCCTGGGCTCAGCTTACTCCGGGCTGGGCCTAGACTCCCTCTCGCCCATACTTCCAGGGATGAGAAGCTCACTTGGTCGCTCCATGGGACAGAATGACCCTTCCTTCTTGTGGTAGCCTGGTGTTTTCACGCATCCCCACTGGACCCAGCTCAGCCTTCTGGCTTCAAATCTATAGCTCCTTCAGCCCCTGGCAGCCCGGAAGAGGTTTGCAGGCAGGCTCAGTGTGCTCCTTGTACAAGGCTGGCTGGTCGCTGGAGGGGCAGGCACTTCTGTCCCCTGCCCTGGCCCTGTAGTGGGTGTTAGCTGCTTTCCTGAGTGGCCCATGCCATGTACAGCTTGTTCTTTGTGAATACCTGCCCAGTGAGTCAATGTGGGCAGGCTGGTGGATTGGCCCAGGGGAGAGGAAACCCCATTTGCTATGGATTTCCTCCAGTGAACCACATGGGCGAGTTTCCTATCTTGTAGAAGAAGCCAGAAAAGCAGTTTTTCAAAACTCTGTAGGCCTTGTCCTCAGCTTTGCCACCATAGTCCCAAAGTCAGTTTGGGAAGCCAGCATGGCCTGCTGGAGTTCGCACCTAGACCTGGGCCAGAATGTGATGCTGGGTGACGGTTACTTCCTCTGGCCTGTGAAGCGAGCTGCAGAGAGCAGAGAGCTGTCTCTCTCCGCCTGCCTGCTGGCAAAGGCATGCTCCCCTGGGAGGTAAACTTCACCTGTGTCCTTCCAAGTCACATCTACATAATGTGGGGTGCAGCTTGGGAGAAGCCCCACTCGGGATAGCAGTTTCCCCTGTCTTGGGGCTCATTAGGTCTTGGGCCCTAATGCTAGAATTGTGCTTAGTGCAGGGGAGTCATATAGGATTTGAGGCCACTTCTGAGAGTGAAAGGGGAAGATATTAATAATTGTGCCAGGATGAGCAAAATTGGGACTCTGACCAGCAAATCAGACCTCTGGTCACACCAGCTCAGTGTCGGTGGCCCAGCGCCCTCTACTGGTTAAAGACACATCTAGTCTATAGCCTACAAATTGATGATAGAATGATTGGGCTCAATACTTTTGCAGGCATAAAATTCTATAATTCTGAGTCCCAACTTTAATTTTGAAAACAGACTTGGCCTCATTATCATGTTCCAGTACTTGATCTTGGTAGACCGTTTTTCACACTTTGGGATGATTATTGACACTGGTAGAGTTAAATAGCATGGTTTTTTCTTGGTTTAAAAAGAGAGGTCTTGGATGGAAGATTGGGTACAGGCACCCATTGAATTGGTAACAGAACCCCAAGACTGATAGGTGCTCTGCCTATGAACAAGACAAAGAAAATGCAAAACAAAAGTCTTTTTATCTAGGTCTGTTGGAGGGCCGATCGAGGTCAATGTAGAAGGTCTTTGACCTGGCTGATATTACAAGGATTCAGGGAAGTCAGCTGGGTCAGATCATGAGAGGCCCCAGAAGCCAGGCTTGTGGCAAGGGGGGGCCACAGAAGGGTTGTGGGCTAAGGCTGGGGCAAGGAGACCACCAGGAAGTGGGTGCTATGTTCTGGGGGTGGTGGGAGGGGAGGGAGGCCATAGTTGGGGCAGTGAGTGAGGAGGTATTTGAGAGATTGTGGGATAGCGATGTCTGTGTGTGTGGGTGGGGGGGGCTGAATACACATTCTGAACTCTGAACTCTGAGGTCCTTCTATCCCTGGTGTCACCTGAACAGGAAAGAAGGGTGTGGTGAAGGGGGCAAAAGCCCAGAGCTCCCTGGTGTCCAAGAAGACGAGGCTGCATCCTGATCCTCTGCATGTGCCCAGGGCCACCAGGCAGCACGTTCATCCCACGCCTCCAGAGGCCCACCACCCTCATGCGACAGCTGCCCCTGCAGGAAGCGGGCTGGGGGCTACAGTCCCTTCCCCAGCCCCCCTCCCTTTCTGTACTGCATGATCTCTGCGTGGGCACGTCCAGGGACAGATTGGAATGTGTATCATCTGGGGTTGGAGGTAGGGCTCCTACGGCACCTTCCTCTCAGTCCTAGCTCTGTGTGGCCTGACTCAGCCTGTGGGGAAGCCAGGGGCCCAGGGAACCTGGCTGGTTGGCATGGCTCAGGGCAGAGGGCAAGAGACCAAGGTGGCAGGTAGAGGCCTAGCTCAGCTGCCACACTAAAAGCGGAGTACTGCCCCACCTGGTTGCAGAGGTGCCAGAGCTGCTGTGTGCTCAGAACGCTGGTATGGAGGAGGCTCTGATCTCTCCATGTGTGCCTGGGCCTCAGGGAGAGACAGCAGTGTTGGAGAATTCAAACTCCCTTTACATTGTCTTTTACTTTTGATTCTGATCTGAGAAACAGGAAAAACCTTACTAGGGAACATCTAATGAGCCTCCCTACAGCTTTGAGGGGTTCCCAGCACACCCACCATTATTCAGTGGCCAGGGGGACTGAACTGACCTTCCTGGATTGTTTTCTGCTTGGCACCATCTGGATAATGGGCTGAACTGAATCATACCTGGAGCACAGGCCTGAGCCTGGAGCAGCATCCCCTCTCTACCCGCCTCCCTCCCTCCTTCATGGCTCCGAAAGCCACGCCAGGGGTGATATTGGCCAAGGGCTGTGGACTCAGGGCTATGCCCTTGCGCATGCTGAAACAACTGGAATCCGATCACCGATCCACACTGGCTTTCCTGTCACATTCCTACGACGAAGGAGAAACTGGTGGGCTCAGAGGCCAGGCTGGAGGAGGCACCCTGCAGGGCTGTCTATGCAGACTGGCACACAGCCTCCCTGCCAACTGCTTTGCCCCCAGGGCAGTCTCCAGCCAGGCTGCTCAGAGTGGAGCACAGGGACATGCGTGTGGGCAGGACCTTCTGGAGCAGGCTTATCTCTCTGGGATCAGGGAGTGACTGGCCAGCTTGATGTTTACTGACCAAACCTCAGAAGTGGACCCTCACCCGGCAAAGGGAAGTATATGGGACTCAGATGCTGCCCCTGAACACAGGAGGGTTGGTCTGCTGGAGAGGAAGTTCAGTGGGAGGAGGGCCCATGTCCTGCGTCTCTGTGGGTGTACATTGTACCTCCACGCACACACACATGTGCGTGCCCATCTGCTGCACATAGCACACTCGCGTTTCTTGCACCAGTACATGCATCTGTAACAGAGCTTCTATGTCTATTTAAGGCTAGGAGCAGAATGCGGCCTGTTGTGAATGGGCCCCTCCCTTCTCCCCAACTCCTCTGCATTAAGGCAGTTTGTGACCCAGGGCTTAAACAACAGTTCAGTACTATCTTTAAGAACACTTTTATAGAGTTAAAGGGATACAAGTTAAAAGCCAATCACTGGCCAGCAAGTTTTCCTGAGCGTTTCCGCGTGGGTGCCTATGAAGGCCAGGGCTTGTGGGGCTTTATGGATTGGATCCAGCCTTGGAAAGAGGTGGGTGGCCCGGCTTCGAGGCCTGTGACAGAGCCTGGATGGGGTGTCCATCTCATTACTGAGGGTTTGTTGGCATCATTGTTTTTGAATGTAGCATAAATGATGAACAAACTCCGTAAGAGTGTTTTAAAAATTAACTTTCCAGGAAGTGAGTTAAAAACAATAAAAGCCCTTACTTGAATTAAAAAGAAGAAGAAGGAGGAGGAGAAGAAGAAGAAGAGGAGGAGGAGGAGGAGGAGGAACAGGAGGAGGAAGGATTTGTTTGTCCATTTCCTGCATCTGCTTATGTGTTCAGGTGGATCAGCTGGTTTGGCTTGCTTTTCTAGAAAGGTTTGAGGCACCATAAGTCCCTGAGCAGGGCACAGTAGGAGGTGCTTGGGGAGGTGAAAAGGAAGGAGGAAGGAAACAAGGTAGGCTCCAGGGGCTCCTGGGTAGGTCTGAGAGCCCCTCCTTAGGTAGGACTGTGTGCTTGGGAGCAGGTGGGCTGCACACACAGGGTACAGGAAGGCTGAGGTCTGGTCTGGTCTAGGTGTGGCTTGGGCTCAGTACCTGCCCTGTGCCTCCCTGCCTTGACGCTGGTGTTCCATCCATAGAAGGGCCCTCCAGGGCAGTGATGGAGTCACCACCGAGGTCAGACAGCTTTATACTTGAACCCAAGTTTTGCTAAGTAAGGACCATGTCACTGGAGGAAACTTGGTTTCCTTATTAGTGTACTTTGAATAAACATCAGTGTCTCCTTCGTGAGGTTCTGCTTCAGTACATGAAGTCATTATGTCAAGCACCTGGCATAGTGCTTGACATGTAGTGAGCAGCAGCCAGCAAAGGAGACCCTTAGAGGGAAACTGCGGAGGCCCTGGGTTCAACATATCCTGAATAGTGGTGTTTGCCTGGTGGTTAAGCGGGAAACCAACCAGAGGGCCTGGCACTGACGACCAGGAAGGAGATAAGGCTAGAGGCTGCCCAGGTTTTTCTACCTGAGAAACGGAGACCAGGTTGCCCCTGCTTGCTTCCTAGTTGTCCTGTGAGCTCCTGTGAGGGCTGCACCAAGTCCTTTCAAGAGGAGTGCGGGCCACCAGGCAGAAGTTCCCCGAAGACCAGATCAATAAATGGGTCTTAGTCTCACTTCCTTCTTGCCCCCGCAGCTTCTCAATTTCAGCCCCAACTATGTCTCACCTCCTCTCTGGTCTCCAGCCCTTCCCCTCGTCAGCTACCAGCGTGATCCCTCCGAGCATCCACCTGGCCAGGCCACAGTCAGTCAGAATCCTTTCAGGCTGGTGTTCAAGGCCTGGATGCCCTCCTGACTGGGGCCCCACCAGTCACCTCTGCCCACTCCTCCTTCAGGCCCTCCCATGTCTCCAGGGCACTGTCATCCCTCACCCCCTGCCTCTGCTCCTCAAAGATGGCCCTACCCTTCAAGGCCAGTTGGGCAGTGAGAGCTCTGAAAAGGACCACAGATGTCTGATGTCATTTCCCCGTGAGGACAACCCCTCTAGAAATTACACTGTAGTAGAGAAACCAAAGCCCAGAGTCACATAGCACATCAGAGATGAGCCGGGCTACGGCCTACATCTGCTCACCTACCCCCACCAAGGCCTCCCTACACCAGCTGCTGGGAAAACTGGGAGCCCCACACATGGAAAAACAACTGGAGAATCAGAGATGGAATCTCCCCCTTCAGATGTCGCCACACAGGGCAGGTGAACCTGGGGATGAGGGGCTCTCTGAAGGCATGGGAGGCAAGCCGGGGTGTGCCACAGGAGCACCTGAAGTCAGAGGATATCTTTGGGCTCCGCTAACCATGGGTTCTTTACTTTGGCTCTGCTCCTCCAGCCTGTCAGCCTACATGATGGTCTCAGCTGAGAGACTGGAGGGAGGGGTGGTCAGAGCTACTGAGGGTTCCAGCTTTTCCAGGGGTCACATACAGGGCCCACAGAAATGCCCCTCAGGTTCCAGGTTCGCCTTCCCATAAGTAGGCATTCTCACACAGCCTTCCCTCAGGCAAACAAACAGACTCACTAGATCTCTGAGGAGACAGGGAGTCTGGAGAGGGGCCTGTCTTCTCCCTTACTGCAGAACAGGGCCCTGCCTGAGAGGCCTCCCTGCCCCAATCCAGCCTCCTGCTGGGCTAGCCCCTGAGGGCACCCGTATCACTCAGTTCCAGGTTTAAATGACCATCCCTGTCACCCCTCTCCCGATACTCACATTCTCAACTCTGCCTGGGGCCTCAGCTGCCTCCATTTCCCCAGAGGTAGGAGGACCAGAGGATGACGAAGCCGGGTCCTCTCACTCTTCAGACAGCCACCTGTCCCACCCAAGCTGTACTAACCGATTTGTCATCATCCCATCCCAGCTTTGTGGTCAGCCTCTTTACCCTCCCCACTGCTGAGCTCCCTCTGTCCCCGAATTGCTCCTCCAGGAAGCCTTCGCTGGTTCACAAGCCCAGAGGCATCCTTGGCCTGATGTCGTGGCCCATCTCCCACAAGCCTGGGGCCAGGGCCTTGGCCCCAAACCTTTGCGCACTAGCTATAATTGCCCTCTTTTTTGTGCCACCACACTGAAGATGATTTATGGACCACATCTCACCTGAATCACAAGAATAAGATCTTCTCTCTGAGCCCCTGTTCTTGACACCTGGTTGCCAGTAAGTCCTTTCTCTGGCCTATTTACCCCTAGCTTTTTTTCGTCCTTTGTGTGTGTTCTTTAGTCTACACAGCTCTGCAGGCCCTTCTGGTAGTGCCCCTGGTTATCTGAGGGTAGCTGACCCACACGTAGCACAGTGTCCTCACTCAGAGGCCCTTAGAAGGGGATCATGGCATTCCATCCCCCGCAGGACTAGGCAGTCGTTGTCCTAGCCATGGTTCATGCAGTTACTGATGTGCTCTGTACTTTGACTTCCTCTCATTGTTTGGTCTCCCCCAAGACACATCCCTTCACCCCCACACTCACACACCCACATACATAATGTTTTTACAGGTCTACCCTGAAGGAATGGAACCAGATCAAGACAGCAGGGCACTGGCTCAATCTCTTCTCCCTTGGTTTCATCCAGAGGCCAGGGGGGCTGGTGCCTGAGGTGCCTGAGCCTTCCAGAGAGGATTCCCCTTGCTCTCAGCTCTCCCCTTTCCTTCACAGGCACTCGGTGCCAATATCCACCTGCCTCCTTGGGACCCCCACCCCTGTGCTGAGAAGGGGCTCCATCTGTGGTCTGTCTGTCTCTCTCCCCATCCCCCATTCAGTCAGAAGCAGATCCCTGCCTGGCAACCTGCTGGAATCTCCCCCAGAGCTTTAAAAAAATCTTGAGGCCAACCTTCCCCCACACCTGACTGATCCAAATAGTCTGGGATGTAGTCTGGGTGTCAGAATTTTTTTAATCAATAGACATTATTTTTTAAAGAAGATTTTAGGTTTACAGAAAACTTAAGCAGAAAACATGGACAGTTCCTGTATACCTCCTCAGTCTCTGTCTCCTGCCCCCCAGGACCCCCTATTATTTCCACTTTGCATGGTGTGCCATATTTGTTGTGGTCGATGAGTCAGTATTGATACATTATTATTAACTAAAATCCACAGCTTACTTTAGGGCTCACTCTTTGTGCTTATATTCTATGTATTTAGACAATGTATAAGGACATGTATCTACCATGACAGCATCAAACAGCATAGTTTTGGTGCCCTAAAAATCTCATTCTCCATCTATGCATCTCTTCCTGCTCCTCCCAAGAAGCACCAATCCTTTTATTAGATTTGCCTTTTCCACAGTGTCATATAGTTGGAATCATACAGCATATATCCTTTCCACTCCCAGATAATGTCAATGAATAGTAAGAATGGAGGTGAATAGCTCTGGTCTAAAATTTGGTAAAGAGGGGTGGTAGATCTGGTGCTTTATGTTCCTAAATCTGTGAGCAGAGGTCTCATTTCCTGTTGCTATATCCATTCATCTATGCATCCATGCATCTATCCATCCATCCTTTAAATGTTTGTCCAGTGCCTTCTATAATCAGGTACTGGGTTAGACACTGAACTCAACCAAAAAAGTTCCTGTTCTCAAGGGTCTTACAATTCATCGCAGGAGACAGGCATTCATCTAGTTGTCAGGCGCATACATAGAATGATTTTAAACTTACATGCATACTTTCTAGGACAGACTCATGGTGAGCAGCTGAGAGTAGCTGGGGAGACTTCCCAGAGCAAGGAAGGCTCTGGTTTAGATCTAAAGTTGAGGAAGAACTAACTAGATCACCAGTGATGGAGGCGAGGGAAGAAAGCTCCAGAGAGACCAACTTGTACAAAGGCCCTGTAGCAGGAGGAATCATAAAGCTTTCCAAGAGCTGAAGTGATGATGTTAGCAAAGAGAAGAGAATTGTGCAAGGTGAAGCTGGAGGGTAGATAGGAGCTGGATAATGTTTGCCAAAAATGTCACTGTAGTTACAATGCAAAGGGTGGGAGTGAGTAGAAGAGCCAGAAAAACAGAGAGATCCATTAGCAGGTCACTGTAGTGTCCAAACAAGAGAGGATATGATGGTGGCCAAGGTGGAAGGAAACCAAGGGATAGGTGAGGGAATGGAAAGAGGCAGATTGATACGAAGCACATGCAGGAGGCCAGACTGACACAATGATACGGGTCCTGGCTGGGGGGCAGGAGGGGAAGGGGTCAAGGGTGGCCCTGGCTCCTACCCACCTACTAAATGGACTACTAAGGAAGCAGGAAATGAAATGGACTCAGCAGACTAAGGTGCCTTGAAACCTTCAAGAGGAGCTAACCTCAGGCAGCAGGGTAGGCAGGTCTGGAGCTCAGAGGAAAGAGGAAGCGTGTGGGTCCTCAGGGTGTTGTTGGCAGTGGAGTTGGAAGGCACGGGTGTGCTGAGATAGCTTAGGGAGTGAGCATGGGGTGAGAGAGCCCCGAGGACTGTCACTGCTGGGGGCGACAATCTGAGCAGGAGTGGTCTGGAGGTCAAAGGAGAATCAAGTGTGCCATTATTACAGAAGGGTGTGCATGGTTTCCAGCACTGAGGGACCGCCAGTGTCCATGCTGCTGAGCAGTCAGGGTGGTGGTGGTGGGTGGGTAGAGGAAGTGAGGGAAGAGGCCTTGTGAAAATTTAGCTTCAGTGTGTAGGGGCCAGGGCATGGACACGGCCCTTTGGGGCCACCTGCCTCTTAACCTTCAACTGTGGAATCCTTCTTTAACTACTGATCTGTGTATGTTCCAAGGACAGAAGTGAACTGTAGGGTGTGAGGAGAGGGGGTTTTATGTGCCTGATTTCAAACTGTATTAAAAAACATCTCTTATGGGGGGGAGAAAATAATATGTATTGTATAAATGTACCAACTCTTCACGATGAATTTACATAATCACGACATACCATAAACATGTACTGGTAAAAATAAACATTTTTAAATTTTAAAAAAGAATATATCTATTTTATTTTAATTATCAGGGCATCACCTCAGGCCCGTGAACCATGTTACTAACTCTCAAGCAGCATCTGATTTTACCTTAGAAGCTTATATTACCTTCTGATGGCTTTGACCTTTGTTACCCCAGGAGGCAAGGGCTTCTATTATTTTTATTTGCTTCTTTTATTTGCCTGAACAGGAGAAGGAAAAGGAAAGGGGTTGCCAGATTACAGTTAAAGGAAAAAAAAAAAAAAGGAACCTTTTTGAAGACCCTGTTAATACACTGTCCTGCCTCTAACCTCTCATTCACAAACTTCTCAAAAGAGTTCTCCACACTGCCTCAACTCCCACTCTAATCTCCCCCCATGGACACTGGTCCCTTCTTAATTGCTAATGGCAAACAAACCTCCAGATCCAAGCCAAGTTCCAACATGAACTTGTGGTTGCATTTGACACTCTATTTATCCCTTCTTAAAACTCTTCCCCAGGCTGTTCCAAGGTCCAACTATCCTGGTTTCGTCTTTTAAGGAAAACCACCCAGACTTTGCAGTGAGGACAGTATATAGTGCCTGGCATTATACCAGGGATCAGGTCTTTCTCCCATTCTCTCTGTCTCTCTTTCTGTTTTCGTTTTTGAGATAGGGTCATTTTATGTAGTCCAGGCTGGCCCTGAACTTGCAATCCTCCTGCCTCAGCCACCTGAGTGCTGGGTTTATAGGTGTGTACCTCCACAATGAACTGACAGATCATCTGATTCTCTAGGGGGAAGTCTTTGTTAGACTTCTTATTGCCTATTGATTAGAATGTTTTACAGCTCTTTTTTTGCACTGGGTATTGAACTCACAACCTCGTGCCTGCCTCGCGCATGCCAGACAGGCACTTAAGCCACTGAGCCAAACTCCCAACCCTAGTTTTTTTGAGGCAGGGTCACACTATGTAGCTCAGGCCGGACTTGCGCTCACGTTGTAGCCCATGTCGGCCTCAAACTCACAACACTTCACCTACTTCAGCCTCCTGAGTGCTGATAAGTTCCATCTTGTATTTGTCCTGTTCTTTAGCCCCAATTTAAGAACAACTAAGATGTACAGCTCTACTTCTGTTGGATTCTGCATCTACATATAACCTCATTTAACCTTCACAGCATTCTTTGCAGGTGTGTAACACAGTTCCGTTTTACTGATGAAGGACTTGAGACTTAAAGAGTTAAATGACTTGCCCAAGATCACACATTGCCTCTCAATCTGCTTATGATCTTCCTTGGCTTATAATAATTCATTCCTCCATCAGCAGATCTAGTAGGGCCTCAAAAACTCACCTACCTTTTCCTCAGCTGGGAAGATGGGCCCAGAAAGGGGCTAGAACTAGCCCAAGGTTACACAGAGAGGTAGATGCAAAATTAGGACTCACAGCAAAAACTGACCAGGGTACCCCTTTCCCAACCCAGCTCCTGTCAGAAATATCTGCAGAAAATCAAGCTCATAGGTCTACAGTGGTTGGAGACCCCAGCAGTCATGAAACCGGGGTTAAAATTCTGGCCTTTGGGCAGGTCACCACCTGCTTGGAGTCTCACTTTTTAAGTGTATAAAACGGGTTAATTATTGGACAACTGGAAAGAGTTAGGGTTTACAAGGCAATTAACTATTTGTTAACCTATAGATAGTCAAGAGGAGATAGACCATGGCTCATTCTAGGCTTTGGAGCCGGACTGCCTGGGTTCAGATCCACGTTTTAATCCTTTAAGCAGTCTATACTTTGGGTAAATTTCTATGCCTCAGTTTCCTCATTTGTGAAATGAAGATACTAAAGAACGGATTCGTGAAGTTGCTGTAAGGGTTCAAGGGCTTGGAAGTGTTTGGAACAGTGTCCCATAGGACTTAGCTGCAGGTACAGATTTAGTCCTCAGGGGGCGGGTATTTCGTAACCCCAGACTACACGGGTCTCTCCAGGCCCCGCCCCCGCCCCCACTCGGCCACGCCTTCTCCTCGCCGGATCCCACACCAAGCCGGCCCGGGTTCCTCCAGGATACCAGGGGGCGTTGGTGCTGACCGCGGCTTTCAAGCAGAAGTAGGTGGCGCTCTAGGGAGCAGCGGTGCTTCTCTGTAGCCGCTGACGGCGGCGCTCTAGCCGGCAGGTGTGCAGGGCGGATCCTCAGTGGTGCGGCCGGCGGGCAGCGATGGCGGCCGTACGCGGCCTGCGAGTGTCGCTGAAGGCAGAGGCCCCGGTGGGTTCGGCTCTGGGGCTTCCGTCGCCTGAAGTGGAGTCCGGCTTGGAGCGTGGTGAGCCGGAGCCCATGGAAGTGGAAGAGGGCGAGCTAGAGATCGTGCCGGTGCGGCGCTCTCTGAAGGA
>RJWM01045738.1:0-12653 GCA_004363535.1 Dasyprocta punctata
GTGCCATCCCCTGGCTCTGGGCATGGGCAGCCCGTGCCCACTCTTGTTACGTCTGCTGCCCCCACAGCCTCTAGCCTCCAACTCCATGTGGATTCTTTGGAGGAAAATCCAGGGCACAACCATGTCATTTAGAGCCATTTCCAGATGGGTACGAAAGTGATAAGAACTCTTTAAAGAATCACATAGCCATTATCACACTTAAAAGTGGTCAGTATTCAATATTCCTTAGGGATATCATTTTTATCCTCCTTCTCTTCCTTCCTCTTCATTCTTTGTATTTTTTTCTCCTCTTCCTCCTCCTCCTCCTCCCCTCCTCCTCCTCCTCCTCTTCTTCTCCTTCTCCTTCTCCTTCTCCTTCTCTTTCTCCTTCTCCTTCTCCTTCTCCTTCTCCTTTTTCTTCGTCCTGGGGATTGAGTCCAGGACCTTTGTGCTATAAGGTACATCTTCAACCCTTTTTAATTTTTGAGACAGGGTATTTCCAAGTTGCCAAATTGCCCAATCTGTGCTCAAACTGTGATGCTTTTGCCTCAGCCTCCCAGCATGCTGGAAACAGTTTTTTAAAAAGTCTTTTCTAAGAGAAGATTTGTTTCCACCAGGCTCTACATGTTTCTTAAATTCCTATTAATGTGTAGGTTCCTTCCTTCTCACTCTTTGCTTTTTCAGTTTATATATGAAAGAAACAGCATCACTTGTTTTGCAGTTTCTCACTTTGTATTTTACTGACTGTGGCTCTGAGGTGTCATTACATACACAACCTGTTTCTCTGACCAGCATTTTCTGTAAATTCTAGACTTTAGAAGGACTAGGGTGCATGCTTCAGCGGCACATACACTAAAATTGGAATGATCTGGAAGGGCTGGGGTTGTAGTTCAGTGCAAGAGTGCATACCTAGCAGGCGTGAGGCCTTGGGTTCAGTGCCCTGTACTGTGCAGCAAACAACAAACAAACAAACAACCATGCTTCCTGAGTGGTCCTGCATCCTTCTTCAGGACACCTAGTGGCCTGCTGAGTATTTGTAATGTAACTGGTGCAGATCTTTGCTTTGATCCTTGCTGAGGTTTAGAAGTGGTTTGTTCCGTGGGATTCGTGTGTTGGGAGTCTGGTCTTCACGGGGTGGTGTGGAGGTGGAAGCCACAGGAGGTGGGGATTAATGGAAAGCAGTTTCATAGTTGGGTTCTGAGCACCAAGAGATTGATTCTGGTCTCATGGGATGAGTGAGTTCCCACAAGAGCAGGCCACCCCACGAGCTTAGTGCCTTCTACATGTGGCCAACCCTTTCTATTTCTCCACTATGTTGTGATCCAACTAGGGCCCCCTTGCCAGGATACTGGAGCCATGCTGTTTGGACTCTCCAGTCACCAGAATCACGACCTCTTTACTTTATGAAGCACCCAGTCTGAAGTATGTTGTTATAACAACGTAAAACAGACTAATACAATCCATTATTGTAGTAGTAGTTTCAAAGTGGTAATATTCTAACTCTTTGACTGCCTCATTTATTAGTTGAAAGACTTCCATAAAGAGAAACTCTTCCTTACACACTATTTGGGGGCTGGGGGTGTACGTTAGTGGTGAAGCACTTGCCAAGAAATTGCAAACCCCTGGGTTC
The DNA here is from genome assembly GCA_004363535.1 of Dasyprocta punctata. Taxonomy (NCBI): domain Eukaryota; kingdom Metazoa; phylum Chordata; class Mammalia; order Rodentia; family Dasyproctidae; genus Dasyprocta; species Dasyprocta punctata. The sequence goes on from RJWM01045738.1 coordinate 1,610, forward strand.
CATCTCCAGCACCCACACAAATGGACAATCAGCCTCCCCCCACAATGGTGACAAGAACACTATATGGTTACCTTAAGTTACAGGTTATATAGCAAGGACAAGTTAAATCCTCAATTCTTGGCCTGTATGTGTGCTGTGGAAATACGAAGTTGGTTCCCTAACATCCTTCAAAGGCGGCTAATGCATATTTGTTGTCATGTATAATTATCATCTCATGGATTTTTTTATGTATATGATGTGTTTCAATTTATTGAAATAATATTCTGACTGGTTCTCAAATTTTCCCATTTTTTGTTAGTGAGACTCTCTTCTTGTTGGCTTCAAAATGCCAGATTCACCCTATTTATCAGTAACTTCCTTGCTGCCTGCTGCGACAAATATTCTGGGCACATCTTGTACATTTTGTGTCCTGGACAAAAACCCAGCAATTTCTTCAGTGAGACCTAGTTTTTTTAAAACATCATTATTTCAATGCTATTTAAAAATCACAAGCTGGTTTTAGGGCTTCCCATTGCTTAAGCAATGGTTATTGTTTCTAGTCTTTTTTTAGTGGACAGAATTACAAACAGTACATAAAAGAATATAAGTTATGAGTTCATACTCATATTCTGAATTTGAACTTAGTGTTGCAGGGTTTTTACATTAATTTTTTTGTTTTTATATTTGTATATAGTCTCCCTTTACCTATACTCTTGGTTCTAAACAATATTAACATGATTACTTATTTGCCTTTGAGTGCATACTCCTTTCAGAATAATCTTGTTTTCATCGCTAACAGGGTGATTTCTGAAAACAGTTTAAAAAAGCTATAGTCATTACGATCTGTCTCACTAGAGATACATAGTTATGTAACTTTAAAATTACTTAGATTAATTCTTCAGTGAGTGTTGCACAGTGAAGTTTATTTCATTTTTTAATTTTTTAAGGCATTGTTTTCCTTCATTTTGATTTAATATGTTTTATAATTATATAAATAATTTACATTGTTCCAATATCAAATCTGTACCATAAATTATATTCAGAGAAGTTGCAGCTTGTCTTCTGTTCTTTCCACTTGATCCCTTCTGCCTGTGGAAACCAAAGTAAAGGGTTTACCTTCTACTTGCTAAAGCCAAGGAAAATGCATACAAATATGTGCTTGTGTATGTACGTATTTTACACACACACATATATGCTATATACTATATTGTACATACATATATGTGATATACATATACACATCTCCTGTTTCTTAGAGACTGACAAATTGTGACATATGGAATGTGTTTCTGGTGTTTTTTTAGTGCTGGAGGTGTTGAACTCAGGGCCTTGCATGTTCTTAGCACACGCTCTACTTCTGAACAACACTCCCAGCCCATACATTTTTTTCTACCATTATTTTTTTCACTTAATGGCATATACTATGTTGCTTCATAATACTGTATAGGAATTGCCCTCATATCTTTTTCAAGTTTTTGAAATTTTAATTGATGCATAATAACTGGATGTATTTATGGGGTACAATGTACTGTTTTTGTACACGTATACAATGTGTGATGGTCAAATCAAGGTGACTGGTGATATCCATCACTTTGAATACTTACTATTTCTTTGTGTTGGGAGCATTTGAAATCCTACTACCTATTTGAAATTTTCAATTAAATATTACCAACCATAGTTATTCTGCTATGCTGTAGACCATTAGAAGCTACTCTTACTTTTCAACTGCACTCCATACCTGTTAACTCACCTTTTCTCCATCCCTTCCCAGCCTCTAGTAACTCGTGTAAGATCAGCTTGCCACTTCTGTAAGATTGACATTTTTGGCTTCCACATACAATTGGGAACATGCAGTGCTTGCCTTTCTGTGTCTGGGTTATTTCACTTAGCAAGGTGTCCTTCCACTCCATCCTGATTGCCACGAATAACAGGATTCCATTCTTTTATGGCTGATAACATTTGCGTCCTATGCTGCATTTCTGTATCCATTTTTCTGTGGATGAGCACGTGGGATCATTCCAACAGGAGAGGGTGGATGTGTTTTCAGTGTACCCATTTCCTTTTCTTTGGCTACATCTAACCTGTAGTGGATTGCTGGGTCATATGGCTTCTCCACACTAGCTATATTAATAATGGCTATACTAATTTACATTCCTATCAACGGTGTGTGAGAGTTCCCCTTTCTCTGCATCCTCACCCATACTTGTTCTTTTTTCTCTTTTTGGTCATAAGCATTTCAATGTGGGTGAAATGATATCTAATTGTGGTTTCAATTTCCATTTCCCTGATGGTTTGTGATGTCGAGCATTTGTTCACATACTTGTTGATCATTTGTGTGCCTTCTTTCAGGAAATGTTTATTCTGACAATTTGATCACACTTTTATGAATTTTTTTCTGTGGAGTTGTTTTCTTATCCCCACCCCCACCCCCCACCCCAAGCTGCAAATTATTTACTGAGAGGACATATCCTATTATTCAACCAGAACTGCATTGGTGGAGATTTTTTTTTTGTGGCTTCCAGGTTTTTCTGGTAATAACTAGTTGCCTTAGTCATTTTCCCACTGCTGAGACACAGTACCCAACACAGCTGAAAGAAGATTATTTTAGCTTACATTTTCAGCCCATGGTCAACTGGCTCCTCTGCAGAAACTGTACTCAGAAGGTCCTGACAGAAGAAAGTTGCTTATCTCTGGGCTGCTAGGAAGCAGAGAGAAGGGAGGAGCCAGGGACAAGAATAAACCCTTCCAGGACAAAGTACCAGAGTCCCACCTCCATCCAGGCCCCATCCGGCATAGTTAGCTACTGTTCTCCTCAATGGGTGGGTACTAATGAGGACAGTACCCTCCCAATCCAATTACCTTGCACACACTGGAGAATTTAGAGGCATATTTTAGATCTAAACCATAACACTAGTGCTGCAACAAGTAACCTTGCGCATGAACTTTGCTAATATTTTCCTAGAAGTGAGATTTTTAAAAGACAAAATGTGAATATAATTTTGTTAGTACTGTTAAATTCCCATGCTTGGAGTTGTGTCAGTTTGCATTCCCACAAGTAGTATATGAGAGTAGCTGTTTCCCACAGATGCACTGACATAATGTGTAGTTTGAGTTTTTGTTAATCTGATAGGCAAAAATTGCTATTTTAAATATAATTAAAATTTTTTCTTAGTATATGTTTGCAGTACATAAAGATAACTCGCAGTGTGGGCAGTTGGTGCATGCACATGACACATATTAATTATTTTACTTCCCTTACTCCTCCCTTTGCTCCCCATTCCCTCCATCTCTTGGTTCCCTTCCCATTTACGAAAGATCTACCTGCCTGTTTCATATTATATAGCTTTTATTTTGGTCTTTAAATCACTTATACTTTGGGTTTCTCATGTAAGAGGAAGCATGCAATATTTAAACTTGTGTATCTGATATAATTTTCTTAGTGTTATGGACTCAAAATGTATCCATTTTCCAATAAATGACTCAAATATATTCTTATTTATGGCAGAGTAGTACTCCACTGTAGATAAATACCATATTTTCTTTATACATTCACCTGTTGATGGGCATATAGGCTGCTGCCAAGGTTTAGCTGTTGTGAATTGTGGTGCTATTAACATGGGTCTGCATGTATCACTGTAATATAATGTTTGACTATTTTTAAAAGACACCTAGAAGGGAGAATAGCTGGGTCAAAGGGAATTTCTATTTTTAATTTTTTGAGGAATTTCTATAATGGTTGTATTAAATTACTTTCCCATCAATAACATAGAAGGATTCTTTCTCCGTGCACTCTCATCAGCATTTGTTATTTTTAAATTTCTTAATGACAGCCATTCTTGCTGGAGTAAGATAGAATCTCAGTGTTGTTTTAGTTTGCATTTCTCTAATGACTAGTGACACTGAACATTTTTTCATATATTCATTGGCCATTTGTACTCCTGAGACATTTCTATTTCAGTTGTCCATATTTTGATTGAGTCTTTTAATTTGGGGGGTTTTGTTTTTTGAGTTCTTCATATATTCTGGACATTAGTCTTTTGTACAAGGAGTAGCTAGAATTTTTTTTTTTTCCTTTTCTGTGTCTCTTCTCTCTGTTGGTTGTTTCCTTGGCTGTGCAGAAACTTTTTAATTTGATACAGTCCCATTTGTTCACTCTCGGTGTTATTTCTTGGGTAACTGAGATTCTGTTTAGAAAGTCCTTACCTTAGTCAGTGTCTCCAAGAGTTTTAGCTATTATATCTTCCAGCAGATTGTCTTAATATTTAGGTCTTTGGCCCATTTCAGTTTTATTTTAGTACTGGTGAGAGATTTGAGTTTAGATTAAACCTTATGCGGGAATACAGCCAGTTTTCCTAGAACTGTTTGTTAAGGAGGCTGTCTTTCTTCCAGCATATGTTTTGGACCCCTTTGTCAAAGCTTAAATGGCTGAATGGGCCTGCAGTTGTCTCTGCCTCCTCCATTCTGTCCCATTGATCTATGAGCTAGTTTTTGTGACGGTACCAAATCGCTTGCTTGCTTGCTTGCTTTTCTTTCTTTCTTTCTCTTTCTTTCTTTCTTTCTCTCTTTTCTTTCTCTCTTTTCTTTCTTTCTTTCTTTCTTTCTTTCTTTCTTTCTTTCTTTCTTTCTTTCTTTCTTTCTCTCTTTCTCCTTTCTTTCTTTCTCTTTCTTTCTTTCTCTTTCTTTCTTTCTTTCTTTCTTTCTTTTATTACTGCATCTTTGCAATATAAATTTGGAATTGTGATGCGCACAGCTTTTCTTTTATTGCTCAGGATTGCTCTTGCCGTGCTGGGTCTCTTCTAGTTCCATATGAATTTTAGGATTTTTTTTTTCTAGTTCTTTGAAGAATACTGTTCAGTGTTTTGCATTAAATCTGTATATCAGTTGGGTCACTGTGCCATTTTTACAATATTGTAAATATTTTACAATATTGCCTATCCAGGAATATGGTGTAACTTTCCACTTTTTTGTTTTTTTGTTTTTTCGTCTTTTTGAGGCAGGATTTCACTGTGTAGTTCAGGTTGGCCTCTAACTCATGATCCTCCTGCCTCAGCCTCTTGAGTGCTGGGATTATAGGTGTGTGCTACCTCACCTGGCTCTTTCCACTTTCTGATGTCCTCGCTGATCTTGTTTTTCAAGTACTATAGTTTTCATTATAGAGGTCTTTTACTTCCTTTGTTAGGTTAATTCTTAGGTATTTAATTTTTCATTGATGCTATCATGAATGGTATTGTTTTTGTAATTTCTTTCTCAGTGTGTTTATTATTGGTGTACAGGATTGTTATCAATTTGGGGGTGTTAATTTTGTATCCTGTTACCTTGTTAAATTTATTCTAGGAGTCTTTTGGTGGAATTTTTGGGGCCTTCTGTGTAAAAGATCACATTATCTGTGAATAAGGATAGTTTAAATTCTTTTCCTATACATACCTATTTTAATTCTTTCTCTTGCCTGACTGCTCTGGCTAGTTTCTATTTTGAGCAGGAGTGGTGAGTATGGACACATCTGTCTTGTTCCTGATTTCAGAGGAACGGCTTTCACTTTTTCTCTATTTAACATGATATTGGTAGTTGGTTTGTCATAAATGACTTCTACCTGATTGCGATAAAATTCTTCTCTATATATTTTCTTCAGGTTTTTTTTTTTAATCATGAATGGAAGTTGGATTTTGTCAGAGGTTTTTCAGTGTCTATTGAGATTATCATGTCTTTATTTCTCTTTGTGTGATGTATTTTATTTATTGATTTGTGTATGTTGAACCATCCTTGCATCCCTGGGATGAAGCTATTTGGTCATGATGTATGATATTTTAAATACTCGTTGCATTCTGTTTGCCAGTATCTTGTTGAGGAATTTTGCATCTATGTTCATTAAGGAGGTTAGCCTGTAGTTCTCTTTTTTTAGGTTAGGTCTTTCTCTGGTATTGGAATCAAGGTAGTACTAGTTTCCAGGAATGAGTCTGGCAGTACTCCTTCCCATTCAATGTCATCAGAGTTTGAGGAGTATTGGTATTATGTCTTCCCTGAAATTCTTGTAAAATTCAGTGGTGAATTGATCAGATCCTGGGCCCTTCTTAGTTGGTAGTTTTTATTACTGCTTCAGTTTTATTGCATGTTATTAGACAGTTCAAATTTTTTTTTTAAAATCTTGGTTCAGTTTTAGTAATTCATGTGTACTAGAAATCTGTTCCTTCTGGATTCTGTGATTTATTAGAGTTTCACTTTTTCAAAGTAGTTACTAATAATATTCTGGATTTCAGTGATGTTGGTTGTGATTTTGCTTTTTACTTTTTCATTTGCATTGACATGGGTCTTTTCTTTACTTCTTTTGGTAAGTTTTGCTAAACGTTTCTTTATTTATTCTCTCAAGAAACCAGTTCTCTAACTCATTCATTCTTTGTATTTCATTTCTGCTCTGATGTTTATAATTTCTTTCCCTGTACTAGTTTAGATTTTACATTGTTTTTGTTTTCTAGTACTTAAGGTGCATCATCAGGTTATTTATTTATTTGGGCTTACTCTGTTTATCCAATGTGGTTATTCACAGCTATAAACTTCTTAGGACTGCTTCCATTATGTTTCATAGGTTCTGCCATGTCATTTAGGCATTAGTGTTTAGTAGGAACCAATTTCTTCCATGATCAATTAATTTTCAGGAGTATATTGTTTAATCACTATGTGTTTACATAACTTTGTGGGTTTTTTTGTCACTGATTTCTAGTTTCACTGTGCTATGATCTGATAATGTGTGGCATAATTTTAATTCTTTTGTACTTACTTAAGGATGCTTTACGAGATAGAATGTGGTTCATCTTGGAGAAAGTTTCACGTGCTGAGAAAAATGTGTATTCTGTTGTTGCTCAGTGGAACACTGTTGGTATCTATTAAGTCCATTTGTTCAGAGACCTGGTAAACTCTGATATTTGCTTGTTGAACTTTTGTCTAGTTGATCTGTTTATGATACTGGGGTATTAATGTTTCCCACTATAATTGTGCTGATGTTAATCTGTTCTTTTATGTCCAGCAGTGTTTGTTTGTTGGAAGCTGAATATGCCAATATTCATTGTATACACATTGCCAGTATTCAGCGTGTATTTATAATTCTTATCTCTTCCTGTTGAATTGTTCCCTTAATCAATATGTCATAACCTTCTTTGCCTCTTTAGATCAGTTTTGGTTTGAAGTCTACTTTGTCTGAAAGCTATGCCTGCTTGCTTTTGAGCTTCTATTTCATGGAAAAATGTTTTCCGTCTTTTGATATATAATTTATGGATTTTTTGGAATAAATATGTTTCTTATATATAGTATAACATTTTTTTCTAATCTGCCAATCTGTATCCTTTGACTTAGGAATTGAGGTCTTGCATATGCACAGTTATTACTGGAAAGTATTAACTTATCCCTGTCATCATGCTATCTTCCTGTTCCTGTCCCCACTCCTCCCCCACCCCTCCACTTAAAACATTTCACCTTTTCTGATATATTCATTCCACCAGACTTTTTTGGGGCAATGTTTACTTTATTGTCTCTGTCTATAATATCCTTGAGAAGTTTTTGGAATGCTGGATAATTTTTTTGGAGTGCTGGCCATTCTTAAGGTGCTCTTTATCATCTTATTTCTCCATCATTTTTGAAAGATAGTTTTGCAGAGTATATTAGTCTGGCTTGCAAGTTGGTTTCTTTTAGGTCTTAAACATTTTATTTTAGGTTAGTCTTTGTGTCATCTAGCAGCTACTGGAATCATTTTCCCTGATCTCTTGTTGTTTTCAAGATACTTCTGAGTATATTGTCTCCTGTATCATTCTTGTTTTCTGGATCTGTTACTCTCTCTTTATATTGGTCACTTCTGGTGCCTATACTTTCAATAGATTTTTTTTAATTTACTGGATTTCTGTTTGATACATTTTCATGGTCTCCAATTCTTCTTTAAACTAGTCATTCTGTTTTGTATAATTTTGCTTAGCTCAGTTAGCTTTTTATTAGTGTCTTCTTTAAGCCTGCTGATCATTCTATTTAGTGAAAAGAGTTCCTTATTTTATCACATCATGTAATTGAGTCATTTGTTGTTTGATTTCCTCCTCACTGATGCCCTGTATGTCAGCTTTGGGGAAGTTAGGAGTTTTGGAGGCATTTTATTGTCTTGTTTTCTCATGTTTCTATTGTTTGTGTGCTGAGGGTGCAGTGTCATTTAAAGTAAAAAAGACTTGGTTACCTAGTATAGAAATCTTTTTAGTTAATATCTGCTTTCCAGTGATGTTATCTTGGCTTTGATTTTGCTTTGGTATGTATTTACCTCTTTAACCTACTCAGTTTACTAGGAATGGGTATTTGTCATGTTGCTGCAATGAGAGAATTCCTGATGGTTATAACAATGTCAACAGATCTGACCATACATAAATCATGTGCATTAAAACTTTTATTCATATTTTACACTTTTATTCATGCCCCATACAGTTGTACCCTATTGTTACTAATACGTGAAGTGGGGTATGAAGGGAGGAATAAGAAAGAGGGAAGAGGAAAAGAAGTGAGTTAGAAGAGGAGAGAAGATAAATATCAATAGATGAAAAAATAAACAGGACATCTGACTCATTGGAATTATTTTTTATAGCTCGAGTAAAGGGCTAGTACTGAGTGTGTTTGTGAGAGTATTTGTGGAAGAGGGAGGAGAAGGTGACATGGCAAGAGGGAAGTGTCGTTGGAGACGGGGAAGATGTGAGACTGTCTCAACCTGTTTATGTACTGAGAGCTAGCTTATGTTTCAATTCTCTCTGCACTGTTTTTGTGATGGTTATCTTGACTTGTCCATAAAAGGTACTCTTTAAATTAAAGCATTCATTAATTCTAATTTTTTTGCACAAATACCAAGGGCCCTCTGCTTGAGTACCCTGGATTTTGGCAGTGGTCCAAGCTGAGGCACATCTCTGATCGTGTTCGCAGGTGGAGAAAGCAAATGGCTCTTGAACTATGTGCTGGTTACAGGCAGTAGGGGTGAGAATCAAGCAGTCTGATGCACTTATGCCAGCACTTTCAGACCTAGCTCCATCCAAAAACCACACACGGTTGCCCTGGCTTGTTACCAAAGAGGATGGGACTACCATATTTTCCTGGCCTGAGTTTGATACTGCTTGAATGTCTAAGTGGTTGGGGGAGGGTCTATGTTTAGCCTGTGCCCTCTCTGCAACTGTCTCTGTGACCATCTCCCAACCAGCTCCTGTGGGAGGGTGACCCTGGAAATTCTAAGGTGTAGTTTTGTGGCTTCTAATTCCCAGAGTAGTTCAGTCTTATACAATTAACTCCTTCCTAAAATGATTCCTGATTAATCATTCTCCAGTATAGTGGGCATGGCAGTGGATTTCTTCTCCAACTTTAGTCTGCCATGCATCAAGGGTCACTTTCAGAGTCAAACCCCACACTATATTTGCTTTTTACAATAACTGTGGACTCTTCTTGGGGCCAACACTGTCATTATTTCACTGCTGACCCATTCTGTGCTTACCATGTGTTTATAGAGACAGTTCTCCCTCCAATGGGATTCCAGTCTGCTTTCTGCTTTCCCTTTCATTGTCTTTAGTTATTCCAACCTCTCTGTGATTTCTAGCTTTCCTGTTGGCTCTTCCTTAATTCCTGGGGTTTTACTCCCTCTTCTCTTTGCTAAATTGTTGTTTTCCAAGTGTTGAGAGTCCTGGTCCTAGAGAGGCTGTAATATGCTGATGAATTTTATGTTGCCATTTTCCCTAAGTCTAGAATTGTCGTTTTTAATTTACACCTTTTTTATTTTTAGTGAGGTACATTTTTTTATTTGAAGCATTTGCATTTTTCCTATGAATTGTTATTCCTATTGCTTGTCTTTTTAGTTATATTTTAATTTTTTAACTTAAATTTTTGTGGTGCTCAAGATTAAACCCAGGGCCTTGTTTATCCTAGGGAAGTGCTGTACCACTGAGCCAAATTCCCAACCCTTTATTTACATTTTTAGAAGAATAGATTAACCCTTCCTTTTTTATGTGTCACATTTAAAAATGTATTTATTTATTTTATATTTTGCTTTTTGGTGTTCATTATTATACAAAGAATTTTTAAAAATTTGTATGTATATATATATATTTTCTTTTTCCTTTGAGACAGGGTCTTACTGTATAGTTCAGACTAGTGTTGAACTTAGTATGTAGCCCAGCCTGACTCTGAATTAGTGGGAATCTACTTGTCTCAGCTTCCTGATGCCGGGATTACAGCCATGTGTTCCCATGCCTGGCCTGACAAAGAAATGTTAATATTGTTGTCAGTCTCTTTATGGTCACTTCTGATTGTGATCTATAGTTAGGGAAGTTTTAAAAAGATTCCCTGGTTTTAAAGTAATTCATCTATGTTTTATTTTAGATGACTCCTTTTCTTAATATTTAAATATCTGATCTACTTGAAATTTATTATGGTGTATGGTATAACGAACAGATCTTTTTCCATATTCAGTCAGATTTTGCACCAGAACTGGGCAGGAGCTGCCAGATCAAGGTTTAATCTATAAGTGATGATCAAAAATATAGTGAATTGTGAAATTCATTAAAGGCAAATTGTCATCATTCCTCCTCAAAATATCTCTCTTGAAACACACTCATCCCATCATTCTTGCCACTTTCTGAAGCAGTTTTGGAAGTCCTGTTTCTTGAGTGTCTTTACAAGGTGTGATGAAAAATGCAGCGAATGCTGCTGTTGAATGCCATCAATGGAAAGGCAGGCTCGTAAAAACGTGGTGTGTCTTTATCACCTTATTCACAGGTTATGGCAGCAACATGTGACTTCTGGCTTTTCCCCAGAGTCAAGGTAAACATTTTGATTCTATTTAGGACACCGAGACAGTCACAACAATGCAATTAAAGACATACAAAAAGCAGCCTTTATAATACCACATGATGGGGTAATTAGCTTCCTGGTGGCTTAGGCTGATTGCTGTGGGTTTCTGGTCTGAGGGTGGTTGGGAAACAAATGGGAAAATATTCAAGACAGAAGAGATGCAGCTGAAGACTCTTGAAAAGTACTTTATGGGCTGGGTGCAGTGGTACATGCCTGTACT